>JAJHUR010093726.1:13234-42796 GCA_027495735.1 Lutjanus campechanus | reverse complement strand
AAAAAAAGATATATAAAAGATAAAAAGGGCCAAGATTGTACTGATTACATTCCTGGCCCCTTGATAATGATTAGTAGTGTGGGAGGAAGGAAAATAAGGACTGTTTGTATAAGTTAAACTAATCACACCAAATACTATGAGAACAAATTGTGTCACACAATATTTGAAGGCTAGTAAAGGTTATTACATTTTACTGCCTCTTTTACAGCAGAGCTTGATGTGAACTTAACTAATTTGGTGCTCCTTTTGATTTTAACCTGTATTTCTTCTTTCATCGGTTGAGATGAGGAGACAACAGTTTATAATGTGCTTCATAGCAATGCAGCTGGCTGTACTGTTACTGAAAAAGTTACAATCCTACACTTATTATCCTATTTCTTTGTGAAATCTCTTAATTAAATGTAAAGCTTTGTGTTTCAGATTTTTAGATCACACACACGTCAGACTGGATGGGCAAGCTGGCAACAGTCAGGGCCAGCTGTTAACATCCTGTGGGCCTCTACGTGTAACATCTGTCCACAATGGCCAGTCACTTCCGTAGTTACATCTGGGACCCAGTCCTCATTGTGAGTCAGATTGTGTTGATGCAGTGCATCTACTACAGCTTCTTGGGCCTGTGGTTGGCTGGAGTGGACAGTCTTGTGCAAAGTAGTCGGTCACTGGACCAGATCTTCAGCTATGAAGTAAGTTATAAGATCTCTGTGACCATTTGTGTGACCTGTTTGTGGAACATTTATACTCTTCTGAAACAGTATTTAAATCTTTTCTCTGCTTTTACAGGTCCTTGGTTTTGCAACACTGCAGGGTCGGCTATCAATGATGGCATTTATCCTAAACTCTCTTACCTGGTAAGTAATTCCTTCAGTCTTTTGTCTGTATATCCAACAAAAAGACAGGTTGACATGCAAGATGTTTCTCTTGGAATATCTGTACTGAAGAACTAAATTGTCTGTACCGTACTCATAAATACATTATGTGAGAGACTAGTTCTAGTCTCACTACTAGGCAAACTAGTTGGGGTTATCTAGTTAAACAGAAACCCAGGACAGCTGCAGTGTGCACATCTGTAATGTATAGATCCATTATAATGTAAAGAGAAATTACAAAAAAAACCCCACATAAACAATGAACCCAATGTTAATTGACCAAATTGAACAATTACAATGGAATGCAGTTTCATGTGATATGATGTTTAGTTCCTTACAGCTATTTTTTACTTGTCTTGAACATGTTCATATTGCAGCTTTTTACTTGTATTATGTTTTTCTTTATATGTTATGTTTTGTTGGATGGACCCCAGGAAGAGTAATGGGGATCCAAATAATAATGAGCTGTGCATATCATGATGCAGACACAGGAATGGATTTATTCACACCTGCAGAACTGAAGGATTTCCAGCAGTAGGACTAAACATTTTTGAAAATAATATTTATTCACATAAGATAAAAATAGAAAATAATTTCTCTAGGTTTTGGTACACGGCAATAGGCGTGGGTGATAAAAAGATAGCGATATGTATCAGCGACAGACATGTCATGAATAGGAATAAGAAAATGATTTGATAAAATGTTCAATAGTTTCACTTGAATGCACTGATTGCAAACCGCGATGAAAGCGCAAAATTGATATGCCCTGACTCATTAACAGCCAGACATATCCCTTGATAATCGAGAATGCAATGAGTGACACGCAAAAGGCCATTCATTTAACAGGTGTGTTGCTTGGTTGCACCATTAACATGTGAGAAATGGCGTGGAATGACACGAGACAGCAGAGACAACATAGAGTGACAAAATGAGTGCAGAGAGTTTTTTTTTTTAAAGTTTGACGACTATCAGAACACTGTTGTGTTTAAACTATGTAAGAACACCGTCCTCACTAAGATCGATAATACAGCAAACTTATTGGGGTGGCTGTGGCTCAGCAGTAGAGCAGGTTGTCCACCAGTCGGCAGATGGGCATGTTAATCCCTGGCTCTCTTGAGTCTGCATGGTTAAGTATCCTTGGGCAAGATACTGAACCCCAGATTGCTCCCTGAAGGCATAGCCATCAGTGTGTTAATGTGTGTGGATGAGAATTAATTTGTTTCTTATGAGTAGTTAGCTTTGAATGGTCAGAAGACTAGAAAAGATCAATGTAAATACTACACCATTTACCAGTTATTTTATCACCTTAGCTGCTTCCACCCTTTGGAGCACACAACATATGATCAGTAATAGCATTATCTATGTTGGCTGATATGAAACTTCACTACCATGATAAATTTTTCAACTGTACTGCCCAGGCCTGTGGCAAGACTTGAACATTTATGACTGCACAGGGGCATCTTTGTCTACGCAAATCTCTCATAACTTTTCTGTTTCATTGTTCCTGCAGCGCCCTCGGTCTGTGGTTCTTCATCCGTCGGGGGAAACAGTGCCTGGACTTCACGGTCACTGTGCACTTCTTCCATATGATCGGCTGCTGGATCTACAATTCTCATCTTCCAGCCGCCCTGTCCTGGTGGCTCATCAATGTAGCCTGCATGGCGTTGATGGCTGTTATTGGAGAGTATTTGTGCATGCGGACTGAGCTCAGGGCCATTCCGGTTAATACTGGACCGAAATCCAACCTGTGAATTTTTGTTGACACCCAACTGAAAGTCTGTGGACAGTTAACCCCTGAGGAACTGGCTCAGAGGACCTTTTTTCACTGCTTGCAAAAAAAAAAAAAAAAAAATGGAGCATAACCCTCCATCTGAGCAAATGTTGGATTGTCATCCATTTCCTCTTCAAGTGATATGTCAGATGAACTGATCTATTTATTCATAGCTGTCCAATAAATGTTGGATAGCATTAACTCTGTAGCATATTAAGATAAATGTTTTAATGCTTATGAAAGCAGGCAGCAGTTTACATATTTCTCTGAACCTATTGACTATAGATATGAATTTTTTTTCTTTGTAATTAAATTTTTGTGTTCATTTTAAGTACATTAGCATGAGGATTCTCTCATTTTGAGATTTACAGTATTTTTGTTGCATACACTAGAGCTGAAACGGTATGACAAGTTCATATCACAATTGTAGTGACCAAAATTATCATGGTATCGTTAAAATGTTTAAAAAGTGCTGATGCCACACTGACATAATCTCACCAAGTTTTATATTGAAAACCTCTAAGGGGTTAAAAATGGCATCATGTCTTTCGCAAAACAAACCCGTATTGTTGCCGCGCCTGCGTCTGTGACACTGCATCTAACTATGGTTGATGCTGGACAGTATTTGCTGCAAGTTTTTCAAAGCTTGATAATCAAACAAGGTTATAAAGATAATTACAGTTTGCACTGCTAATACTAATCGGCAAGAATTTTATTGCGGTTTACTTAATTGTGAAACCGACTATCGTTTCATCCCTTTTGTAGAGTACACACCTTCACTGACAAGGAAGAAGAGGAGGAAATGAAAAATCTAAATTTCACAGTAAATATAAACTGTCTTAATAAGCAGCAGGAGAGCATCAAAGGTCAACAACAGACATTTTTCTTTTATTGTGTTGGTATCATTGCAAGTTGGCTGGGTTGGCAAACAAATGTGACCATCATGTTACAGGATATCTTGGTTTAAAAGGTTTAGTGTGTAAGATTTACTAGGATTTATTGGCAGAATATGGCAGAAGTGGAATATAATATTAATAAGTTAAGTGTTTTTGTTTCCCTTAGAATAAACTGTTTATATTTACAGAGGGCGTGGGTCCTCTTCCATGGAGGCTGCCATGTTTCTACAGTAGTCCAGACTGGACAAACCAAACACTGGCACTAAATACAGCCTTTCGTAGGCACTGTAAGTTCTGCTAGATGCCATTAAATCCTACATCCTGGTCCTTTAAAATTCACTGCAATTAAAAGATGGTAATGTGCAAAGTTACATATCGCAGCTTTTATCTTTTTCGTCTTATAGCTGCATCTAAAAGTTAAATGTTAGGTAACGAGTTCAGTGTCCAACCTGGTATGCTATAGTTTTCTGATATACAAGTCAATCATTTTGTAAACTCAAAGGTAGTAGGAGACAGTTTTCTTTTTGATAATCTCATGACATAATAGGTCAGAAGTATAAAATCAGGCTTATTTGTATCTTTCTGGATACACTGGCACATTCAGTTTAACAATGCTCATTTTAGGCCTCTCTTGTTAAGCTTGTACAGCAGCTTCCATAGCTCATGTTGTTTGTTTCTGTCTCTTTATGTCATAATGTATTATGCAGACATGGTGGTCACATTGGGGACAGTTTGTCAGCTACCAGCTGTGCTCTGACAGCAGGCTGTGGCTTTGTTTTTGAGAACACTATTAAGGTTTGTGGGGATGCGACGTGAAAGTACTGAAATGTGCAGCATTGATGGTTTTTGGAACAATTCCAGCTTATTTAGTGATGTTTTTTAAACCCCTGTCTTGATTAACTGAGTATTACAGGTCCTGTAACACATACACATATATTGTCTTATCCTGTGTGGTGACAGCCAGTATGATGGTGTGCAGACTATGCAGTGTCTTGTTTTGAAATCAGGTTTCTTAAGTTTAGTATAAATACATCATTATGCTGCAGGGTTTGATATTTAAAAGTTGCACAATAGTTGAATGTTTTGGGAAATTCACTGATTTGTTTTCGTGCTGAGAGTTGGATGAGAAGATCAATACCACTCTCATATCTGTCCATTAAATATGAAGCTACAGCCAGCAGGCAGTTTGCTTAGCTTAGACTGGAGACTTGGAAAAAGCTCAAACTAAATGTAACCCGGCACCTCTTCAGCCCACTAATGAACATGTTATATCTTGTTTGATTAAAACCAGAGTATAAAAATGACAAGTTGTGCTTTTACAGGGGTGATGTGCCAAACTGTTTCTTGGCAGGGTGCTGTGACTCGCCGGATTCGTCTTGACACTGAAGTTGATGACAACCAGCAGAGACGTGGTTGCTTGCCAGGCATGACTTAATTGTTTGTTATTTACTCTTACAGATTAAACAAATTAGAAATAATCTGTTAATTAAGCCTCTTTAACACTGGACAAAAAAAAAAACACACCCACGAACATCTGGCTGTTGTCTTCTGTAGGAAAACTAGCATTCATTCCTGCATTAAATGACTGCAGTAGTCACAAGTATTTATCGGCTCCAGCTCCTTGAGCAGTGATGTCTACATGACACCCAGCTGAACACGCTACTTTCCACACCTTTTCCAGCAGAGGCAATAATGGCTTGTAGCCTCCGTCAGTAACTCCTGTGACTTTTTGTAATCTCAGCCACAAATTCCATCAGTCTCCGATCAAGCAGTGCTCCAACATTGTTCCAGATTAGTCAGTGTTGAGGAAAGAGACTTTAGTAAAATGTATTTTAAAAAGTTGGCACAGAGTACAGAGAGACTGAAATAAAAACCTGTTAATGGCAATGGGAAAGGAGTCAGTTGCTTATTTAACAGGTTTACCTGCTAAATGAACAGCATATACACGCTAGTTTTGGTGTAAAACAACAGAAAACAAACAGCAGCTGGCAGGTGTATTTTGTTTGGACAGAGCTAGGCTAGCAGTTTCTCTCTGTAGTCTTTATGTTAAGCTAAGCTAACTGGCAGTTGGCGATAGCGTCACATTTATCACACAGAAGTGTTTTTCTACTTGCACATCTCACACAACAGAAACATTCTCATTTTAATCTGTGCTGCTGTCTGCATCAGCTTTGCGTCTCAGCTGCATCTCTCCGTGTAAGCACGACCTGAAGTGTTTATTTAGACTTCAGCTGCATTTGTTTCAACAATTGCCATATGAACAACCGCAAGGTTGTGCCAAGTAAAAAGGTGTGTTCAAAGCCAGAGCGCAGCTCACCCTGGTCCTGATAATCCCATAGACTCTCTCCTCACTTTACCCAGCAGCTGGGAAACGAGACACAGGAATGTCTTGAATTTCTTTTGCAATATTTATTCATGGGCAAATTGTACCCTTTACTGCCACTAGATAACTGTACTGCTAAACTTAAATGCCTCTGATCTAGGGCTGCACAATTAAGCACAATATTATCAAAACTGCAATATGGCCAAGTGCAGTTTCCAAATCTCACAACCAGAACCAATGGCAATGTTTTGAAAAAGGAAAAAAGTGTGAAGAAACAGCGTTATGAAGAAGTGCTGCAGAGATGTCCTGGTCTGAAAATCTTGTTCTCCTAGTTTCTTTTTTTTTTTGTCGGTAAAAATCAAAATTGTAATCCAAAAATCTTTGTGGTGTGAATGAGTTTGTCTCGTGCTAGCGTGATGCTGACGTGACGTTTGTGGTCTAGACAAGGAGTAACTCTCAGCAAGAAAGTAAATAAGCAAATATTCCCAAAATGTCAAACTATTCCTTTAAGTTATGTTCAAACTCATGACTACTCTCTCTAAGCCAGCTTCACCTATTTGTTATTTCTTGCAAAGGCTGCTCTTAAAGTTTGCTCATGCAATGCCACGTTTGTTTTCTTTAAAGTTAAGTTTTTATAATGTATTTAAAAACAGAGAACTTGAGAGATGGACCTATTCGTGTAATCAAAGTTATCTGACTTGTTTCTAGTCCAACAGACAAAGTGTACATATTCTTTCCTCCTCTCTGAAGATTTAAATGTAGGGCGTTGGCATCAGCATCAAGGAATTATGCTGCAATGCGAGTACTTTTTTGCATATGCTGTTCAATATAACACCACCGGTTCATATGGATTGGAAAATCTCAGCCAGGAAACTGTAGGTGAAAAAATAATTGGCCATTATGCTTCAGACGTCAAAGATAGGTCTTCTAATGAGGGGCACACCACAAGCGTGTCTTTGGATCTCTGAAAGTTTTCCACCCCAGGGCCCTGATCCCTCATTTTCTCCCACCACTGCCTGTGTCCAGGTGGAAAGAAGCAGATGGGAGAGCACTAACGAGTTGAAAGATGCTGGTTGCGATCCTCATTACCAACACTTTGCTTCAGGGAGGGCTAAAAACAGAAAATCCTGTAGTAAATGAGTTGTACAGCAGAGGACTGCACTGCATCGATTAAAGGCTCCACTATTTTACCACTTTGTGTTTCTAGATGTTTACTTTCCATTATTTTGCTGAAGGTGATACACATAAAAACACACTGTATGTTTTTAACATGGTGCTTTATTATTACAAACACATTACTCTGCCATATATTGCTTTGTACAGTTTTGTAAATAGTGTGCTTTGCCTTAAGTAATCTGAAAAAACACATGGATACTGAACATGTTTTTACATTCAGAAGTTCCTTCCATGTTTAAACTGTCAATAGGGTTCTTCTCTTGTGGTATAATGCTTATGATAACACAATCATTTTCATGCTTTCTTCATCATCAGCATATGAAGGGATTAGAGTCCTCTCTTATTAAGAAGTGATTGTACATATTGCTCATGCTTTGAGGACATCACGACTGTGTTTGTATTCTCACCACCAGACACACAATGGATGAACATGAAATAAATAGAAACAACTAGAACAAACATGCTAATGGAGGTAGGGGAGGTGGGGATGTGTGGGCGGGTAATGAATCTGCATAAAAAGGATGCTGCTGATACACTGAGGAGCTATAGCCTAACTTCATGCACAGATCAATACCACTGTACAGTTTGTCCAAGGTAAAAATCAACAGACTGTTAATTATTCTGAAGCACTGGCACTAAAATCATCATGCATTTGTGATAAAAGAGATGATGGAAAATATTCAGGACCATAGAAATCATCTATACTTTGATAATGCCTGTAGGGACCATGACTGTTAAAAGAAAATATGCAAATGGAGACAGTTTTGGAAAAACAAAAACAAAACAAAGCAAATCGATGTTATTGCTCATTAATTTTTAATCTGCTCTGAATCTAGGTGATTATTGCGGTAATACTCAGAATTTTGTGGAGGAAATTTAACATAAATACTAATTTCATAGAGATTAAAGCTGGAGTAGGCAGTTTATTCTTGGCGTCATTGGACATTAATTCCATGATAATCTTTAAGCATATTGTATTTCAGTTTAGAGGTTCCTGAAGGGCCTTGATATGAGTCTATTGGGGCTGGGTTAGGGCCATTAAAAAACTAGATTTGGCTTGAATTAGACTCAGGCTCCTTTAACTTCTCTCCTTTCATTGTACACATACAGGCCATGTGCAGAGTGCACACACACAGAATGCAATTGTTTAATTGATTCAAAGTTCTATAAACATTATACACACACATTTCATTAATTGTGCATTACACATGACAGTAAATCAGTTAAAAGAGATTTGGTGCAGATCTTGGTCCTTGGGTTTTGTATAACTGTGACCTGGCGAGAGCTTGAACACTACCTCGCCGGGCGAGGGTCTAAGTTTTTGACCCATTTAGGGCTCTAATTCATTTAATTTGAGAGAAAACTAGACTTCTCCTCCTCTTCTTGGCTCCTCCTCCTCCTTTAAAAAGAGCATTATAATCATGCAAAAGTCTCTCAAAAATTGGATTGATTAAATGGATGAAACAGATAAATAGTGCATCACAGTTTGGCATCTATTTAGTTGACATCTTAATTACGCCAGGCATAAATGGATCAGTCTGCGAAATGCTGTTGATACAAAATCAATTGTATAGACATTTTACAAAAATAAGCTATTGATTTGAATTACAGCAACTATTAGTTTTGCTAGTGTATATAATTAGACTTCATTAGAGATAATTATCTGTTTAAAGTGAAATAAATACTGTGTAGGAATACTAAGGCATTTATTTATACTTCTGCCTGGATAATTATGCCAATTCTTTGAAAATCTGATCTGTCTAGCTTATCTGTGTCATACTGTATCATATACTGTGTTTATGCAGTACTTAGAGTACTGTAAAGTTAATTTTTTATTAATATCTTGTTATTGCAAGTGAGCATTTTCACACAAGGTGGAACAGAAATTAATGAAACAACACTGTGCATTTACACCTCAGATTTTCTTTGTATGCAAACATCAACAGGTCAGAAGTTTGAGCCAAAGTGTGGCTCTGAGAGAGCGCGAGCTGAGGGGAACTGGAGAGGTGAACGTGTGATGATTCCAGATGTGTCAGATGTCTGTTTTTGGTGTCTTTATAGCAGCCGTGCAACATCAGCCACAGTGGGCTGAAGTGCTGGGGGGGAGGGGTCAAAAGTTTTATACATGTGGCTTGATTGTCACTTACACAAACATTTACTAGACTTTGTAACAGATTAAAAGGACATTTCACCAATAGCACATCTGAATGTTGTTTGGTTGCAACTTTGATGTCGTCAAGTCTGTCAGATTAATGTTTGATTCAATCTTTTTACTGATCAATTAATTATTCAGACAGTTTTGTAATGTCTGAAAGCAATTATTTGGTAAGATGTTGCTGTTATTTTTGGTGAAGTGCGCCTTTAAATGTTATCTGGCAACGTGACAGCTAATTACATTATGAATCAATTGGTGTTTTGGTGTTGCAACATACACTGAAGCTTTTAATTAAAGGAATAGTTAGACTTTTTCATGAATTATTCACTTTTTTGCAGAGCAGTAAATGTCGGCACCACTCTTGCACCCATACACTAAATATGAATCTTCAGGCAGGAGACAGTTAGCTTAGCTTAGCTAAAAGAAAAGGAAATAGGGGGGAACAGCTGCAGTAGCCTAGCCTAGCCTAGCTCATCAATTGTTTTATATCTCATCTGTTTAATTTGTATAAAAGTGTAAAAACATTTACGGGGAGTTATGTACCAAACTATTTCTTCGTTGGGAGCAGCCATGAAAACAATATGCTAAGATGAACTAATGACTGCTGGCACCATTTTCATACTACTTTCATAGTGCAGCCTGTTCACTTTAATCAGTGTACAAATACGACTTCAGACTTTGAAACTGCGTGCAGTGAATACACCTATGTCAAATTTTGCATTGTCTGTCTGTTTCTAATCCCTCCCATTGTAAGATGACAGAGTTAAAAAAAACAAGAAAGTCCACATTTGAAGGAGGAGGGGTCTTTCACAAAGGAGACCGGGGCTTTGTATACCATGTGAAACCAAATGTCAGTCTTATCTTAAGTTTTAAGTCACAGAACATTACGTCAGTTTAGAACGGAGACGGCACAATTTACAGTTTCTGTATCTGTATCTGAAAATTAACTTTGTTCGAGACCTGCCTCTGTCTTAGTAACACACTGTTATGAGATCTGGCAACACAGATATGTTGATATGTACAGCAATAATAGCAAGTGTATTAAGCTACCAGATAAATACAAATGGAAGAATTAGGCGCAAACATTCAATTTTTACTGTATGTAATGTTTCGCATCCACCCACAGAATATTTACAACACTTCTGACCATGCAAACTTATGAGACAGGAAGCGTGTACCATTTCATAGCACTGGCACAGCTTGTGATCATAGACTTATGATAGAAGTAGAGAGGGCATTGGCCTTCAGCCTTGTTGCCAGTTTTTCCGATGGTCACTTGTGGAATTGCAGTGAATAATTCCCCAAATGCCTAGAATGTATTTTCTTCCACAGGCCACCATTATAAAAAAGATGTCTGTAAAAATGTCGACGAACTACAGGGTCAGTTATGACTATCTATTACGAAACTTTGACTCATGGAGTTTTTATATTTCTAAAACGTTCCTCCTGCCGAAAACAGACATTTAAAAATCTGTGACGTCATTACAATGTAAAGTCTATGAGCCTAGTGGGAATCCGCAGACGTTGGCATATGCACTGTATGCGATTGGAAAGTGTGAAGTCATATTATTTGTAGATTAAAGAGACTGGGATGGGTATAGATATTCTCAGATATCTCTCAAAATGTCTGAACTATTCCATTAACTATCATGATAAAACCATACAACATGATACATGCTACAGGGAGTGGACACAAAAATATCAACACCTAAATGTGTTATAATATTGAAAACCAGTACAACTCCACAAATACTGCTTTAAAAATGACCCCAGAGCTGAATCAACAAAAACTGTAGCATTATTTATAGTATTAATTGCAGAATGGTAGAATAGAATTTGATTGCATTAGATTTTATAGGTGTTCATGATATTTTGTCCACTCCTTGTATTTTAGTAATCCAGAGCCACAGGTGTCTGACTGTTCTAATCAGACTCTGCTCAGATTATATCTGAAATCCCTTGAAAACTTGGGGTGTTTGCTTTATCTCGCCTGGACTGATTAGTTGGCAGAAATGTGATTTTCTCAACTACTCTGTCAGTTTCTAGACATAAGGGAGGATCAAGCTGAAGTATTTGAGAAGATTTCAAACATAATTCATCACAGCAAATATTGATTAGCTTGCCACAGACCTCCATGGCTCTGCGTCAAAATAATTAAAACATTTGTCCCTCTTAATTCCTTGGCTTTGTGTTTGCACTCAGGCAGACTGGGGAATTGGAGGCCCTCCTCACCCATTACATCTCCTCACCCCCGTCTATACACAGGACCAGTCGGGCCTCGTCATAATCAGCAGGCCTGTCAGTGGCAGGGTAAGAGCAGCGAGAGGTGAGCTTATGCTGGGCGATGAGCTGGGGCTGCACAGGTCGAACAGACTTCCCTGGAAGCGTATCTTCCTGGAGTCCTGCCTCAGAGTCTCCCAGATGGAGCTGACTTCCTCCTGACAGTCGGATAGGGCCGTGAGCGCACATGTGTGGAAAGCTTCCCAGTGGCTGTGGCAAACAAAGGATCATGAGATCAATGCTGCATCTGCCATTTCGTTCAGAGTTCATCCTCGCTACAGCTACGGGCTGCCGTGGATTAATTTATTTGCCAATAATCCATCACTCAGATGGCTAGGTTGGCTTCAAGTAAGTCAAACCGAGCTTTAATTACCATGGCAACTGCATCAGAGAGTGAAACAATATCACAGATGATATTGCAAGTGGGCAATTTTCAGCAAGAAGGCTTATGTGTAAATCTTTGTCTTCAATATAGCGTGCTGTCGGGGTTGTAGGGTGCGTGCAGTAACAATGACAAAAAACGTCCCCGGAATTTCATTACTGCTGCAGCAAGTCATAAATTATTTAGAACAATGGCTCAGTGTCTCAGCACCGTTCATTTCTCTATTCTCCCTCCGAGATTATGGCATCTGCTCTTTTCTTCTCCACTATTTTGCCATAAGATGCACACTTCATACTGTATCTCTGTATTATTTCACTCAATCATGCACTATTTTACACAGACTGAATAGAAACATAATTTTGAGCACAGTGATTGATTTTTACTGCAGGTTTTTACATCACGTCTGGCCTTCTCTGGTTGAAATCAGTAAAAACATACAGACTCTATTGGGGATGTCCCATGTGTACAGATGGATGCTGCATGCTGCTCACACACACTCTCTCTCTTCTCACACTGCTATAAGTTATTATCACCTGCACACGGCCGCCACTCCCCTCTCACTGGTCACGTTCTCCTGATAGTTGTCCATGCTCTCTCCCAGCTCCAGGACACAATCAGAAAAGTCCTTATAAATGTTCTCACACCTCACATCTGCAGGGTCTCCTGACACCATCAGGGAGAGGAACACTGCAAGACACACACAGGGGACCAGGCTTAATACAGCTTTCTAAAAGGTTTTCTTTAAATGGATCAAGTTTGGAAGATGAATCTGCAGCACCACTGTGTTCTTGGCAAATGCACAAGCAAAAATTATTATAATTTATTTGGTATTTTTCTTATGTGTGAAATAGTTCTAGTCTGGTTTGTCTTTCTCTGCCATCTCCACACTTCCAGTTGCCTCAGATACTGCTTATGATCATGTAACACAGAAAACACAATACTTCATTAAACAATTAAACAAAACTTTTTTTTTGATTATGTTGTTTCGTGAAAGTAGGGGAGACTGGCGAATGTTGTATCACTTAGTTTTAACAATTAGAAAAGGGCTGCGATGATGTCATTGGCATCGTTCACTTTGATTTCCTTTTTGAGCTCACAGGAGAAGTGTTATGTTTCTGTCAACAACGTTGTAGATTTGATGACCAAAAAAGTGATTTTCATATAAGATATCAATTTTTTAATCACAAATATTATTTGCCTAGCGCTCATCATATTGTAGATACAACGGTTTGACTTACATAACCTAAAGCAGCAGTTTCTCTGGGTTAATTGGATACTTTGCTTCAGGCTACCTTCATGCTCACGTGATAAAACAGTTAGCTATATACTGGCTGCCTGGGTCGGGTTACTTGTAACAGTTCATTTAAATGATGAGAGTTTCAGCACTGTGTGCATGGACCACTTTGCAAACTCGTGGTAAAAGTAAGTGTGGGTCACTGTATATAGAAATGGGTGACATGACAGCTCCCCAGAAGTGAAGCCATAGCATGTTGATTGCCCCCTGGTGGTGGGCTGCAGTATGGGTCATAAATCCTGCCTCCCCAGTGTTAATAGTTGGGACAGCGGCCAAACTAAAACATCAAAACACATGACAGATACATTTTTCCCAAAGATGATTTCTGTCATTTCAAGTAGTTCTTATAACACTGATGTTTATTCAAGTGTTCATTTTTCTGATTAGTTTGGTTTTAATTAGTTAAAAACTGATTTTTCTGCAGCGATTGACAGCTGAGCTCTGGTCATGATTGCACCAGCTTGCTGTGTGGGCAGGATCTCGATACCACAGCTTCAACACTGGTCAGTCATACTCTGGCTTTAAAGGACCTCTCCAATGCAAGATGGCAGCACTCGAATCTGGGATATTTTGGCTTAATATTTGTACAGTGGGAGGAAGTAGAGCTGCAGTTTCCATCTTTATTTATGTCAATGGGTCAAGTGCATATGTTTTCAGTTCTGGGTCCACAAAACCTGCACCCCATGGGGCAGCCATCTACATTTGCACACCTGTGACAGTGACTGAACCCTTATGTGACACATGCAAATTTAGGAATACAGTCCACACACACAAAGTGTTATTTTGTTTGTTAAAATTGTTCACTTTATCCAAAAATGTTTCTTTGAAATTCTTTGAAAAAATTCTTGCATAAAATGGATGGTGTGGGTCTTTAATCAGCAAATTGCCTCTTAGTGTTACATCCATCCCCAGCAAGTGTTACAACTCACCCCAGTAGTGGGGTTATTGCCTTCTGCCTGCCAGACTCCATTAACATACTGCTCAATTTAACTGTTATAAACATCTACTCCTTCTAAAAGATTATTGATAAATTCTTATGACTCTCAAATAGACAAGTTACCCATTTAACAAACATTCTGCAGTAATTTTGACTCTAATTTACATGAAATGGGCAAACAGTAACCCAAGTTACAGGCCAGAATAGAAATTTCAAAGGAGGATACTGCAGCTGTAGCATTGTTGTCAGAAAGAGAGTATTTTAATTTAGCATGTTTGCGGAATCTCTCATGACAAAATCATGGCCATTTTCTGATTTATTATGGTAAATATAGTACAGAGTCCTCCTCTGAGCCACATAATCTGTGACTGTGTAGTAGATGTCCATGTGAGTTTTATTTGTAGTAGACAAAGATGGGTACCAATTATCAAAGTTTGAACAATCACTGAGTTACTGATGCTCAAAAGTGTTACTACCATCCCCAGTCTCCCCTAATTATTAGCATTTCTTAACATCCCTTTTAATCTGTGAATTTAAAGAATTTGCAACCCTGTCATCTGCACTTCTCTTTACACAGATGTCAGTGGGCGGTAGAAGCAGATGTTACCACAGAGAACAGCTCTGACCACTGCAGCCCATACATTCCCTCCACATGGGGTGCAATGTTCTGCTCAGAGCTATTTGCAATTTAAATGCTCAAACATGTCCACAATACATGATTCTGTAAGAGGACAACACAAAATAAGGACTAATAAAACAGTAAATATGAATAAAAGTGGTATTTAAGAGAAATAAATCAATTTGTGGTGGTTTATTCTGGATGTTGCACAGTATCACCTAAGTATAGACACCCAGCATGTATCTATCTATCTATCTATCTAGCGTCGATGGGTGTACTACAAGCTCTTGGCCACGGCACAGGTCTCATAATAACCATCATGCAAGACTGATGGAGATAAATAAAGATCACAGCAGTGACATTTACAGGATGCAGGGAGATGTAAGGCAGTTTTCTCATCCAAAGTGGCTCTCAGCCTAAATAAACCCACGGAGGAGCTGCAGATATCTTACCCAAGGCAAACGCAAGAATCCCTCCGATCTTCGTCGACATGAACAATCCCATATCATCCCATTTCAAGCCAGGCGGAGGGCGCGGGATGCTGCCGAGGCACTCATGGATCGGAATGAGAAGCGTCGCTGAGTCACACGGAGCTGATTAGCTGCCCATTATTAATGTGAGGCGGTGTGTATCAGTGATTAAGCGGCGGTAAACACTTGGTATGTGTGTGTGTGTCAGTGTGTGAGAGTGTGTGTACAGTCTTTCCCTGCTCCGACCGGCCGACTGCTGACGTTACCTGCCCCCCGGTGCGCGCTGAGCTCATCTTCCCCCTTCAGCACCGGACAGCTCTCCTCATCCTCACCTCCTCCCCGAGGAAGAGGAACCGCCGTGCAACCCTCTTGCAACACTCACATAACACACACACACACACACACACACACACACACACACACACACACACACACACACACACAGGGAGGGGCACTGTCAGGATGCACCTGCCTGTCACTTTATCTACTTCAGAGGTTTTAATCTGTCATGTTACCTCTGTGTAGGAGCTCCAGTCTGTATAAACAGCTATCTGCTATTACACATGAATCATAACCCTGCTGCTGTTCCATGTGGTTTAAATTTAAATCTCATGCAGTTCTGTTCACATCACAGTGCAAAGACTGGATGCACGAGAAATCAGATGTACACAGTTGTATTATTTTCTAATAATTTCCCGGGCAGAGCTATGTAATTTGGTACTGATGTAGAAACAAATTTGACGCTTATTTTAGTTATTTTCATTGGGTGTCCTGAGTTTAAAAGTATGAATGACTTGATGAAGGAATGAATATTTTATTTTCGTGTCTGATCATTCTCAGGAGCCCACCCCCACCCCATGACATTATTCAGACACACATGTGAACCCATTGTCATCAAAAAGCACAACACATAAGCATCATCCAAACATAAACATCAATTCTAACATAAATTATAAGCTCTCTCAAATATCACTCCAGGAGATATCCTACAATACAAAGACACAAGTACAGCCCCATAAACACAATACTATCAAACACTCTATATTTGATCCAGTTCATAAACAAATAGTCCGCATTAAAATAAATTAAATTCTGATGAATGACTTTTCACCTTTGTTCCCATGCTTTCAAAAGAAACATTATTATATATATTATATTATATAACATTATTAAAAAGATATTCAATTAAAGCTCCATTCTCCAAACCTATCAAATCAAAATCAGGAGAACTTTTTCAAACAGTATTTGTTTAAATCATGATATAACAGGACAGTATCCAGCTCACTGTCTTATAAGCATGAAAAAAAATGGAAATCTTGCATGGGGATAATGGAGATTAGATGAATGATAAGACGAACAAAGGTGATTTAAAAAAACAAATTGAAGAAGTGAAAGACAAAAAGAGTAAAATAGGTACAGGAAAAAGTATATATTTTTATATTTCTTTTCTTGCTCCGTCTACTTATTTGACTAACTGTTTTATTTATTGATGTATTGAGTGACATTTTACAATAATCTTTTTGTCTATTTGGGGACCCCAGAGAAAAGTGTTTTTATTTCTAGGTGGATTTTCTTTAAATAACTGGTGCTCTTAAACCCAAGTAAATTTTTACTGATCATTAATGTCTGATTGTATAGATAACTCACACATTTTTGCATGTTCAGCCAGCTGGCTGTGCACTGACTAAGAAGGCTGTAGGTTGCACTAGCTTAGCACTCATTTGGAATAAATTAACTGACTTTACCAATTAAACACTATCTCTCTCTTGTTTTTTGTTAGTTAGTTTGTGCCAAATTCCATAGTTCTTTTCATAAAAAAAATCTAGTTTTCCAGGAAATTCTTAGGAATTTATGGACCCATAAAATACAGTATAATTTAATAATCAATTGTTTCAAAAATGACAAAAACTTAATGGCTCCAGGTCGTCTATGTCAGTTTTCTTTTCATTGTCTTAACATTATTTGAGTTTTCTACTGTTAGTGGACAAACATCATGATGGGCATTTTCTATTACTTTCTGATGTTTTGTAAACCAAACAATTATTTAATTAATTGAGAAAATAACTGGCAATTAATCAATCATGAAAATAATCATTAGTTGCAGCCCTATTGGCACCATGAACTGTCATTTTATTGAAACTGGGTGGTGTAGACTGCAAAAGCGCCAACCACGAGCTGTTAGAAAGAGCAGATGGCAACCGTATAAAAATGGTAAATGGAGTTTCAAAGAGAGCAACTAATGGGACAAAACATTTTTTGTTCACCTTTTTATTGTTTTTGAAGAAGTTCCACTGTGCCTCTTATTACAATAAGATGAAAAAAAAAAAAACGATCAAACAGGTGCATTAACCTGCAGAAACCTCCAGAGAACACTGTTTTAATGTGTATTGCAATTGCAGCTGCCTTCGCTCCACTGAAAAACAAAATCTAAACTTTTAAAAACCTCAGTCTCAGACGTGACTGGATGTTAACAGCAGAGGGGTGTCAGTTCTAAACATTACGTAACATTAAGTCTTTGCAGGGCACCGCAGATACAGTACAGATAAGGCACAGCGGTGTTTGTAAAAGAGAGGAAGGGGATTAAATTTTCATTCAATTAATGGTTTGAAGTCATAAAACCCATTTAATCCTAATAATGCACATAAGATATCTCCAAATAAAATGTCATTAAACTCCAATGTAATTATTATGACTTCCCAGCATTCATATTCATATATGCAGAGAGTCGATGTATTCAGCTTTCTCTTGGGGGCAGTTTGCACCACAATCCCTTTGTTTTTCAATAAAAAATGTAATGACTTATTGGTTTATCTTTTATCACTTTTCACACACATACATACTGATAATAAAGTCCCTTTGAAAATGGACTGTTCAGTCCTGTTGGTGTCTTATGGTCAGAGCAGTAGAGTCCAGGAGGAAACCAACAGGCTAAGATCCACACAAACATCCTCAAGACGTTGCTCAGGATGGAAACTGGACTCCAGGCGTGTTGATCCATTGTAAGTAGTAATTGGGTTACTGTGGTGAGGAAATGAGCTTTGAAAGCCTGCTGGACAGTATGATGATGGATGGAGATGGAGCGTTTTATTGATCTGCTCCTGCTGCCCTGTTGGTTCGTTTCCGTGGAGACGCTTTAGGTGAAGCCTTGTCTGTAAGACAGGATGTACAGGTGAGATGTTTGAGTTGCTTCATTTTCATGGAAGATGATATAAGCAAATGATAATCTCTCAGACTCACAGTTTAATTTGTTATGACTATAAAAGTGAACATACTCATGACATTGAGAGTCTCCTGAGGAATCCAGCTGATGTCCACATCGCTCATCCCACCTGTACCCTTCTCGATTTTCACTGGGAGTCTCTTTTTCTGCAAAGCACAGGTTGAAGGACAACAAAGTGTTAATTAAATGCATCCATGTTTAAACACATTCCAAGGAGTTATGAATCAGTCTCAATGTAATACTTATGCCTCTATAAGAGGGCGCATGGATTGCATTTCCATGGCTACTTTTAATGCATTGAACTGAACCGAGTCGCAGACGGGATGGACCTTCTACGGGGTGAAGCCAAAGCATGCCCGAGCCGCCTGCTGCGTAACGTTAAGAAGTGACATCCCTCTGCTGTTAACATCCAGTCACATGTGGGCTGAGGTTTGGAATTCTAAATTTTGTTTTTCAGTGGGGAAAAGGCAGTTGCTTTTGTAGCGTCAGACCGAATCTCTGTAGTTTGAAGTTTAGTTTCTCTCCTGCGTTGCTGTTTGTACTTTCAGGCATCCACTTTATTTTATTTTTATGTTCGCTTTCAGCTGATAGGAGTCATGTTAAGTTACAGCTGATGAAAACAACATTTCCTGGTTTTGCTGCTTCATAATAAAAGCTTTTACATAATAAAATAACAGGGGACTGTATTCTGAAAAAACTTAATTTGCTGTTTTATAGCTGCTTGACTCAAAAGACAAACCTTCAAGCTGGCAGCCCTGTTGTAATGGAGATGCAAATGCCTGCCATGCTGGGCTGACATGCCGAGTCACACCGAGTCAAGACAAGCCAGCTCACGTGTACGGAAAAGGGGTATATATGACCTACATAAGCAAATGAGACCACCATCGACAAGATTGGATATTTCTACCTGGCTATTTTTAATGCCTGCGACCAGATCAGATTCTCTTTGAAATCAGATGAAGAGATTTACAGCACACAGACCAGCAGAGCCTATGTTTACATTTTTTTCCCCATGAAACGTTACACTGAGCAGTATGTTGGCCAGTTAAAACAAAACAGGAGGAGATTTTTCTTTAGATAGTTTTCTTTTTGATGTTTGCCGCTTTAAAGGAGAACATTTTACAGGTAAGAGGATGGATGACACCCTCTGTTGGTGTGCACTCTATTCCATTTGCTTACTTGATTACATTTGCAATGGTAAAACAGAGAGAATGAATTATTCCACCTCCCAAGCACATTTGTAGACCATACATACATATAGTAAACATTAAAAAACAGCTGATAGAAGACAAACATACCGTCCTCGACTCCAGGACCTGGTACATGCCAAAGAGCATTAGGACCACCAGTCCAATCAGGAAGACGTACATGAACATTCTGCAGGAAAAAAAACATACCATACTCCATGAGTGACACATAGCAACCACATTAATGAAGACACAATTTAGACCCTCACTTAGACGCCCATCACAATAGTTTGAGGTCATCTGCATTCCAAATGCTTTTTTGCAATAGAGTTTATTTAAATATCTGTAGCAACCAGGTTAGCTGAAGATGGTGGTGTGAAAATGTTTCTACGACCTCTTCAAAACATGCTGCAGTTTACTTACTAAATAATGTACGAGCAACTGTGCAATTTTCACCATAAAGTGTATTAAACCAGTGTATTAAAAATTGTCCCCTTTGTGCCTGAAAGTGAACCCCAAGTGACCTGTATCTGCAGCATTCTCTGCTCTGTTTGGAGATTTCAGGGTGGAAAACAACATTCCTTTTGCTCAACTAATTTGGTGGTGACAGTTTCTGTATCTTGCACCAGCAGCACAATTCTGACAACTGATCTTCTTTGTGCCAATTTCACACCTCCTTTTACAGGTTCTTACATGTGCTGCAATCGTCTGGGGAGGCTGTTATTGTGAAGCCTTCAAGAGCTGCATGCAGCCTCAAGGGACATGGAAAATAAGTAATAGGTGGCCAAAATAATTCGATTTTTACATGATTTGCATTGAACTGAGGTGCTGAAATTAGCTTAATATGCCACCCACGCCCACTGTGATTTATCATTTTGGTGCTTCACTGTAACTTGTGGTTTTCCTTTCATTTTTGCAGTGAAATACTATAAAGAGGAAAAGCTTTCCCTACATTTTCATTTAAAAGACTCTTAAAAGAATCTGACAGGATACAACATAAACTCAGCAGAGGAAAGCCTTACGTTTCTCCGTCCAGTCCCTCTTCCAGCTCAGTGATGGTGACAGTCTGGTTGTAAATGGCCGTCTGGTACACGCTGCCCTGAAGGAATAAATTGAAAAACTAGTAAGCCAGTACATTGAACTTTCAAGAACTTTCTGGAAAGTTTTAAGAGCTGCTCTTTAAAAATCAGAATGTCAATATGACTCAGCATTTATCTCATCATTCGTTAACAGCACAGAAACAACAGTCAAAGCTCAGCAGGCGGAGAATAATGACAGAAAGGAGCCACCGGTCGTCCCAATTATACAAAAATGGGGGGAAAAATACAGTTGTTATATGAATATAAAGACAAGCTGCTCTGCTGAGAATAACTTCTTCGGGTATTAATTTTCATGAATCATCAAAATTCGAGGTGGGCTGTGAAAAACTGAACAGACCTCAAGCACCGTAAATAATGAAGAACTTTTTTACCTCAGCGTCGAGATAGTTGAGGAGGATGACGAGGCCAAATGGACGTCCGGCCATGGGCTGAGCTGGGATGAAAGAGTACTCGAAGGAGGCCTGAGCCTGAGGCTGCACCACAGTGTTCAGAGGCAAAGCTGTGAACTATAAAAACATACAGAACATCATTAAAACACAGAACTGTTTTTTAAATTGTATTCACTGTGTCAAGTGGCAGGACAGACAGCAACACTGCATGCTGTTCTGGTCTTTTGCAATACAAACATACATGTACACATACAGTTAATACATAAATAAGTACATTCATGTTCAAAAAACAAAAAGTGCTGTATTTGTAGTATTTTAGAGTTGTTGTTTTTTTCTAAAATCATTAAATGTAAAGACTGAATCTGACTGAACTTTGTACTTTCTATAACTGTATGTGTGACAAAGAAGTTGAACTTTGCCTTCATGAAGCTAGCCAGCTACCCCAAGTTATAGCAGGTTCCCAGGGGAATAAAAATGATAGGCGGACATTATTCATTGAAGGCAGCTCATGTAGCTAAAGGTAGCTTCATAAGTAGAGATGCACTTAATGCAATTTTATTGGCTAATTCTGACTTTTTTAGGGCCAGACCTGCTGATTCTGAGTTTGACTGATTCTGATTATCAGTCTTTCTCAGAAATATAATTGGCTAAACGCACACCAACACAACTTTAATGTGTAAGATATGAGTGCATCAGTTCAGAAGGCCAAATTGATGCAGCACTAGCATATCGATACTTCTCATTAGGACGTGCATATGTTTAATTTTTGGCATCAATGACCTGCCGCTGTAACTTTCCTCTGTTTTCTCTCTACCCCTGCCTCTGCCTGCACAGCTCTCACTGGACGCCTGCTGCCTCGCTCACACAAACAAGCGCCCCCTACTCCCTCACCTGTCTCTCCTCATCATTTCTTCAAAACAGATGGTGTTGAAAACAGACAGTGAAAGAACTGACATTGTACTGTGCAGCACCACCGAACTTTCATAATGCACAAGTGTGGGATAAGTTTGGGTTTTATAAGAAAGATGGAAAGACTGCTGCAAATCATTTTATGCAAAACATGTTGGACAACAGAGTACAGAGCCACAAGTCTGACCCACAGAAACATCAAGGCGCTGGGAGAGCAGGTAACATGGAGCATCTGCTCCCCCTACACCTACAACTAACCCTACACTCCCAAAAAATGATTGCAGCATGGAGCCCTTGGCTTAATGGTTTTAATTTACCAAGTGGGAATACTTTACAAACCTTATAAACCACCTTTCAAACAACCACATCCCAAAAATATTTTCTCCACCTTGGGACATGTAGGTACAGAGGACATTTTGACCATCTCCAAGTTTAAACAAAACAATAAATGATTAAATCCAGATCCTCCAGATAAAGCCAAACGGTGGAGAAGTGTTTGCTGTTGGTTTTTATTTCAGATCAGACTCACGTTCTGAATGTAGAACTGGAAATCTTGTGGATAACGGAAGGAGGCCTCCAACGACTGAACGGTGAAATCCTGACTTCCCTTGTTGGTGAAACCCACCAGGAACCTCACAATTTCATTGGCAGGAAACTCTGAAACACAAATAAACAACAATGGATGAGTTTAAAAGATGTACTAACAAAGCCACCTCACTGCCTTATATGTTGCCCCACAAAACAAATGATGACGTCGTCACTCAACTTCAACTTTCTACAAAAACCTGACAAAAGGAGCCAAACCGACCTTCTCCAGTCATGAAGATGATGGTTGTGTCAGCATCAGGGTGAGACGTCAATAGTTTATCAGCTGCTTCATCAGTGTCGTCTTCATCTCCTTCCTGAGGAAGAGGAACACAACATAACGTCGTTACATCATCACCTGCATGTACAGTATACATGCATGGTTTGTTATATGCTGGGTGACTAAAATACTTACCGTGGGTTGCATTTGATCTTCCTCAACAAGCACCTCTTCTTCATCATCTTCCTCTTCATCTACTGCAGCATCTGCGTCATCAACGATGTCCTCAGCAGAGTCGGAGTCTGCAGAGACGTGGCCTGCATGGGTCAGAGGACACAACAGCACATATGAGTGATAGTTTCTACCATGAGAGGATGGGTGACATGAGGTTGCTACTGCATTAAAGGTCCAGTGTGTAAGATTTGTGAGGATGTTTTCTTTGTTTTAGAATGAGCTGTTTATAATTGAAGAGGGTGCAGGCTGTGTTCTAACTGCTCATTGTAGGAGAAGAAGTGAAAAGAATATTATTTGCTCTTGAATGAATGAAAATGTAATATGTTTTGTTGGTAGTCGATACAGCTGAGCAATATATTGATATCATGATATGAAACTAGACTATTGTTTATTGGCTTTGTATACCGTTATATCCTGATATGACACAAGTGTTGTCTTTCCCTGGTTTTAAAGGCTACTTCTCAGTAAAGTGATGTAA
Source organism: Lutjanus campechanus (assembly GCA_027495735.1). Taxonomy (NCBI): domain Eukaryota; kingdom Metazoa; phylum Chordata; class Actinopteri; order Lutjaniformes; family Lutjanidae; genus Lutjanus; species Lutjanus campechanus. The sequence continues at coordinate 19,305 of JAJHUR010093726.1, read as the reverse complement.
TTTTCTGAACATACCAGATGTTTCCATCCATTCTATTATTTTTCTTGACCCACTTAGTAATTATATCCACATTGCTGATGATTATTTATCAAAAAATGTTTGTTAATATTTTGTGAAATCCCCAACAGTCATCCCTACAATATTGCTGCATTATCGATATAGAGGTATTCTGTCAAAAATATGTCAAATGATATTTGTTTGTCCATATCAAACAGCCCTAAGAAGAAGCCAAGTAAAGCAGTAAAAATGTGTGAAAACAATATGATAAACTCTTGAATGAGTGAAAATGTAATATTATCCACAAGTAAGACAGCTATCAATCAGTAAAAAATAAAGGCAAAAGACAACCCAATCAATGAATAAAATGTTTTTGAGTAATATTTTGGCTGGATATATCTGGTAGTAGCATTCACAATAATGTAAATCTTTTTTTTTTTTTTTGCACATTGCAGCCTAACATACATTTTCACTGTTGCCAGGTATTTTAATGGCTGCAGAAAAAACTATCCAGTTTGTTGCCAGTTTGTCTTTAATGTATGTCAGCGGGTAAAAGTAGCGTTAAGAGAAACCCACAGACCCAAACACAAGTTACCATCTTATCTATGGTGACGTGTCCCAGCAGCCACCGGGGCGACTGTTGCTGCATCCACACAGACTTATCTTTGATTAAATCACCTCTACAAGCTTACAAGGACACTTTTAACTACACTTTTAATGCCTGAAGTTACCTTTTTAGACTTTAGCGCCAGCAGCTGGTGCGCGACGATCATTTTCATTCATTTCAGAGTAAAACAGCAGAGCTACAACTCTCTCATTACTGTGCATCAAACTCTGGATTAAACCTCCATACATTCAGATTTTCAAAGCAGTGGTGAAAACATCCAGCTGCTGACTGCTGTACAGATGTGTGCCTGTGCCACGTCAATATGTTAGACTGTGTTAAAACTTTTTAAACTGTTCCCGAAGTGAAGGGACGACATAAAACTTCAAATTATAGGAGGAAATGTGACTTACCGATGGATATTAACCCGCAGGGGAAGGCCAGAAGGAAAAGCAGCAGCAATTTTGACCCGAAATTGAACATTTTGTCAGAGTTGCAGGCTGAAGTTAGTAACACATCAGCGTTCAGGAGAGGAGAGGATCGCAGCGAAGCAGGGGGCGGGATAAGAGGAGTTAGACCCGCCTGTCTGGAGGAGGTTAGGGAGGTGCTAAAGCTCCAGACGGAGGGTTTGCTTTTACGTATGGAGGAAGTTAACTGTTTGCAGTTAACGTGTCACAACTCGCTCAAATTTATATCTGTGGACAGAACTTGCGCAGCGCAACCTTGAAAAATGAGGTCAAACAGGCTGCATTGTCCATCTCGGTTGCAAGTTCATAGACGTATTAAATGATGACGAAAGTTAAAATCGAGACTCTTGTTTTGGACAGTCTATGCTCTTAACTTGAGGACATTCTGCTTCTCTTGCACAGCGTTGGAACAAGTATTCAGATTCCTAGTCAAAGGGACATTGTGATTTAGCGGCATCTTGCTGTGAGCTTGCAGATTACAACACACAGAGAGGTTTAGTAGAGATTTCTGGAAAAAATAACTTTAACAAAAAAAAAAAAAAAAAAAAAAAAAATCCTTTTTGAATTGTGCCATGAATTAAGCATATGATCTTTGCCAATTTAAAATATTACAAGTGTGTATATTTGTGAGATAATAATAATGGTTAAATAGTTAATGGATTCCGCGTGTGCTTTTCAGCAGTGGTACAGTAGTTATTTACATTAAAAACAAATCTGGAACTGTTTCACCATAAATGCATCAGGAATTTTGGTGCTGGTGCTCCACCACATGCAGCTGATGCCATTGATTACAATGATGATTGTTATTTTTTGCACCTGCACCTAAAACAGCTTGAGTCTGCCAGTGGTTTTAATAATGGTACATTTACAAGCCTTTACTTCATTTATGTATTCTCTTAATGAAAAACAAAATCTGCCATCTGCCAATGTTTCTTGTTTATTTTGTTGTCTTTCTCAGTCTTGTGATGCTGGTGTTCACACTGGTGATCATGTGATAAATAGAAATTCTTGAGTCCTAACTAATATTGTACTTTATTGTAGAACACTGTGCTTACTTGCAGATTAATTACATACAGTATTTGAACAATGATGTATTGTGGGGTAAACTACCCAAACATATGAAAAGTACTTCAATTATCTCTCCCAACCAGCTATGTTAATGCATCAGTAATATTGTGAAATATTAACCCACGGTTTACAGTTTACAGTTTGCTGCATGAGTACTTTTACTGTCAATATAGTATAATAATTGCTTTATACATTACTTTAACTGACATAAAATGTTCTGAACACAGTACTTCTTCTACAACTGAGAGTGATCACTATAACATTCATGTAGAAGTATAACTAATGTGTGCAGCTATACCTCCTTGCACTCCTTAAATAAATAACAGTTTCCACAATATTTAGTCTGCTTCAGCAATCATGATTCAGTCTCTGATTTGTCCCAGTTTTAGAATCCCAATAGGAGGAAAATTTAAACAGTGAAGGATGTAAGTAGACCAAAACACCTGAAGATGTCGCTGTAGCTCAATTTCACCAATAAAATCAAGAAAAAAAACATGGCTGGTCAGGATGATGTGCAGTTGAGCTGGATGAACCTGCACACAACTGAACACTTGAGTGTTTTAAACACCTGCTGTATAGGTGAAGACTAGAGATGCAACAGTTAGTCAGTTAATTGATTCATTGATCGAAGTAAATAAGTTGCAAATTATTATGATAATAGAATAACTGTTTTAGTCATTTATCAAGGAAAAAATATTTGCTGGTTCCAGCTTCTTAAATGTGAGGACTTGCTGCTTTTGTTTGTCACCTGTGATCGCAAATGAAGAGTCTTTGGGTTTTGGACTGTCGGTTGGACGTAAGAAGTAATTTGAAGAAGTCAAGTTGGGCTCTGGGAAATTGTTATGAGCATTCTTCACAAATTTTTCACATTTTACAGATTATTTTCACAATTAATCTATTAATCACAAAAATAATCAACATATTAATCAAAAATGGAAATCATTACTAGTTGATACCCTAGTTAACACTGATCGCTGCTGTGAAACCAGCGAAAAGTGCTGATGCACAGTGGATAGTGACGTTTTGGTCTTGGTTCGGGCAATCTAACGATAAATGCATCGGTGTACAGCTGTCTGCTGTGGTAATTAATGAATTTCACCTGGGATTTTCTCTGCACACATTAAGTTGCATCTGTTTTATTGCTTTTCCTTTTCCTTCAATCTCTCACAGTGCCCTAAAACCATCTTATGGGCAGATGATGCTTACTTTGGCAGATCCATCTCTTTAAATAACCATGTATCATGATGTGAAGGTGGACACAGCTTGACCTATAGCCCACACACCTTGGAGGAAACACTAATTTGGTGTTTGTGGTGGGATGTGTGAAAACAGACCCGAGAACTTGCATGTGTCAGGTCTGATTCGCCACTTCACTGGATTGACATTCATTTCAAATGTGAAGAAGGATACATACTGTAAAAAGGAATGTGGGAATCAAAATGATCTGAACAGTATAAAGCAGGATTATGTTCTCATCTTTTATTCAAACAACAAAATTTAAAACTAATTTAAATAAATATTTAAATACAAGCAGGGTGGACATGACAGGAAGCAACTGATAAATACAAAGCAACTACAAAATGTGCTGTTGCAAAAGATGTAGATCTGACCCTAGCACACTGAATGCTAAAACTATACACATTAAACTGGTGCAAATGTTTGTGTTATGTATTTTGGCAATGGCTTATTACACTCCACATTCAGTGACTGTAACTGAGTGTGTGTAAAGGAAATTAGGTTTGATCATGCATCCGGAGGTCATCAGAAGATCCTGACCTTTGGCTTCTAAGCTCTTTGTCTTGTGAACAAAGGCACTAAAGATGCTAATTGAAAGAAGCAACTTTGACCAGAGGAAGAGGAGGAGGCGAGGTGTGAAAAGAGAAACTAGCTTCCTACCGGTGTGCACATCACAAACTAACCTTTGTCTTGTGTACCATCCTCTGAGAATTTCAGTAAAAGCATGACAATACTGTAAGAGATTTTTGTCTCGTTTGTTGACAGATTACAGATTTTCCATGACAGTGTGCTACAGACACACATTTAGGTTATGAATGGGGGTTTTGGAGTATCCTACAGCGTGCAATATACGATCATATTTTGTTTACATGCCTTTATCTTTGGCTTCTGTCCTCAAGCTACAGGATTCTAAGGCAAGCTCACTGAATGACACTAAAATGTAACAGAAGAAAAGAGCAATTAGCAAACACACTTACACCTTAACGCACCTATCATGCACCCCTGAATCTGCAGCCTCCCACCAGCAAGATTTCCTGTTGGGCCACTTCAAATCTGTGATGTAGGAAATTAGCAGAGCACATCTTTTTGAGGGAGGTTGGACATATACTGTGGCTACCTAAAATGTTATAATATCAGCTTGTACAGAATGTATCTTGGTATTTTCAAATAACAGATTACTTGTATTTTAATTGTGTACATTTTTTACGCCAGGATTTTGTTTAATACATTTGATGACCAAGTATTTGTAACAAGGTGCTTTTAAAATAATGTCTTGGTGTTTACTGATAGGACAGCTGAACTGAAGACAGGAAACGGGGAGATAAGATGCAGTAAATGGGCCACAGGTGGGAATCAAACCCATGGTTGCTGCTGAGGATTTATAGCCATACTGTACATGTGGAATACACTCCAACAGTGAAGGTACCTGGGCAACCCAAGCAGAAACTTTGATTTGTGGCCATCTCTGATTCTGTGGAAAAATTAACTGAAACCAGGCCACAGATCTCTAAATAACTTTGTTGGGGAGGTGATTTACTAAAACTGAACTGAACACAACTGAAACTTTGTAGGATCTTACTTGTGTGCATGTGTGTATTCATGCGTGGCTGCATGAGTGACCAACTGTCATGACTGCATGCTGAAGGACCTCTGTGATTCAGGATGTTCGAAAAACCCTGAAAAACATTTTTTTTATGGCTGTAGGCCAGCAACAGTCATGGTCACAGGAATTATGTTTTCAAGTCATCCCATTCTTATAAACACAATATCTCAAGAACACACTGAAGGAATATCTTCAAACTTGCCACAGATGACCACTTGGAGTTGAACATGCACTGATTAGATTATGGTGGATAAAGGTCAAACATCACTGTGACCTCACAAAAGACATTTTGACCGTAACTCAAGAATTCATGCCCTAATTATGACAAAATTTCACACAAATGCTTACTAGGATGCTGTAAATACTGGAGAGTAACTATCTACACTGACCACTGCTTTGATTAATGCTGCCCTCAGAATTGAATTTGATAGATGAGGAGTACATTTATTTGATTCCATGATTTACTCGGTGGAGGGAGTTTATTCTCTTCTTGTTTTTAAGGTGAAATGAGGAATGTAACTGTGGCAGTGAAATTTAAAAATAATTTTGTGTTTGCGGTCCTTACTGGCAGGAAATATTAACCAGCTTTAACCAGTTTTGACACCATTATGCAGCTGCACTGTTATTTTGCAAGTGACACCTGTAGCTATTGTAGTTCTGGATGATTCATTGAGCAGCAAAACAAACTAATGCAATTTTAATGAAGAAATCAGGCAATAATTGTCCTTTTTCCATCATTCTGTGAGCAACTGTGATGTGATTTTATGCTGCACTCAGCATGAGCGGCAGGGCACAGTGAAAGGAGTTGTGTGCAGTGTTTGTGAGGCGTGTAGTCTCTCACCTGCAGCTTTTCATCTAACAGCTCCCTGTTAACTGTTCCATTACTGCCTGCAATATTTCAAAGTGACCTGCTCTCAACAAATGCCTGTGAAAAAGTCTGTGGTCTTGTTTTGTTGATGAATGAAAGTGGTAAAGCTAAGCTTGCTGACAAAATAATTATATTTCCGGCGACTACTTTGAAACAAAAGTCAAGTCTAGGAAATAATTGACCATTGTTGTTTGTAATGCTCTGTAACTTAGCAACACATACATAAAG
>JAJHUR010093726.1:0-13214 GCA_027495735.1 Lutjanus campechanus | reverse complement strand
TAACTCAAGAATTCATGCCCTAATTATGACAAAATTTCACACAAATGCTTACTAGGATGCTGTAAATACTGGAGAGTAACTATCTACACTGACCACTGCTTTGATTAATGCTGCCCTCAGAATTGAATTTGATAGATGAGGAGTACATTTATTTGATTCCATGATTTACTCGGTGGAGGGAGTTTATTCTCTTCTTGTTTTTAAGGTGAAATGAGGAATGTAACTGTGGCAGTGAAATTTAAAAATAATTTTGTGTTTGCGGTCCTTACTGGCAGGAAATATTAACCAGCTTTAACCAGTTTTGACACCATTATGCAGCTGCACTGTTATTTTGCAAGTGACACCTGTAGCTATTGTAGTTCTGGATGATTCATTGAGCAGCAAAACAAACTAATGCAATTTTAATGAAGAAATCAGGCAATAATTGTCCTTTTTCCATCATTCTGTGAGCAACTGTGATGTGATTTTATGCTGCACTCATCTAACAGCTCCCTGTTAACTGTTCCATTACTGCCTGCAATATTTCAAAGTGACCTGCTCTCAACAAATGCCTGTGAAAAAGTCTGTGGTCTTGTTTTGTTGATGAATGAAAGTGGTAAAGCTAAGCTTGCTGACAAAATAATTATATTTCCGGCGACTACTTTGAAACAAAAGTCAAGTCTAGGAAATAATTGACCATTGTTGTTTGTAATGCTCTGTAACTTAGCAACACATACATAAAGATGAGTTTCCCCTGTAGCTCAGTCAGTATTGCTGGCTGCACCCCATGTACTGAGGCTGTCAGTCCTCTGCTGCCAGTTCGTCTCCTGCCTTCGGTCAGTTTGCTGTATGTCATTCCCTCTGACTCTAACCCAATCAAATTAAGGCAAAAATACCCCAAAAATAATATTTAAAAAAAGAAATACATAAAGATGAATAACCATGTAATCCATGTAAAGATCATATCCCAAATATTATCAAAACCAGGACGCATGTAAACACAGCATTTAAAGCTACTATGATATACTTTAATATTTTATGGAAGCTCCTGCACACAAAAGCAGAGTTTCCAAATGCTACAACCACAAAAAATAAGTTAAAAAAAAAATAAAAGAATCTAAATAGAAATCTCTGAAAGCTGCTTCTTTTTAACTGGTTGATGTAATATTCACTGTAACTCTGGCAAAATGTAAACCCAGGCTCAATTTCAAGAAAAATATGAACTGATGACAGACATTTAGAAAAACTATGTGGAAATAATCTTCTCGCTGATGGTCTTGTTAACTTAAGTGGGTCATATAGAAGCATCAGTATTAAACTGAGACTGTTTCATAACCAGTTAAAACCCCTTGTGGTAACTTTAAATGGCCCTATAATCCCTGTTGATATCTACCTCCCACAAGATCTCAGTGGTTTCTCAGTAGCTAATTTAAAGTGTGTTTTGCCCAGCTCCGCTTACAGTGATATGTTTGTTTCCCTTTTATCAGGTAATCATGATAAAACTAAAATAAATCAACACTATCTTGCTCCTGGATGTGAAGGTGTTACACAGATAATGGAGTTTGTCTTCACATTCACTGGTTAGTTTCAGTCATTGTTCCTGGTGTATTTTTGATCTAACAGCTCACTGCTGACTTCACAGGTGTATAAAGAGATATGTGGCTGACGGGATTACAGCAAATGTGTCATCGGATACAGCTGATGAGTTAATGCACCATTTTTATCCCATTTTCTTGAATGTTGAGGGTTGAATGTTAGCTTATCCATTATCCGTTTTCCTTTAAAATATTTTCACAATGAAACATGACAAAATAAATGTAAAGTACATACTGGGTAATATTTCTTAAAAGTGACTTTTCATATTCTCAAACATACTTGAATGAATTTTCTGGATAATTTGAGTAAATAGTGAAAATGTTATCTTTTGAATATAAATTTGTGTGAATATTTTCTCACATGGTCCAAAGAGGCTCACAGGCTCACTATTTGTTCCCTCGATGCTATTCTCAGTCTAAAAAAACAGTTTGTGGTTTTCTGCAAAAGCACACATCCTGTAACGTGTCAACAGTCCTTTGAAAAAAAAAAGATTCTTCTGTTGAATAGCATCACATTGTGCGAGTATAAATACGCAACAGATACCGTAGACTTGTTTATCACAGTTACAGTGTCGTAAGAGAGACACACAGAGCTTCTTGACCATGGAAAGCAACACGACTGATGGGACTGGTAAGTCTTGATTGAAGATGCAGGAAATGTCACCTGAATGTGAGCTGTGAGATGGTAATTCTTGATTTAAGATGTGAAAGTGACTGATTGGTTCTAAAAGGTTAAACATACTCTAGCACCATCAGATCAACACAGACATTTGGCAGCAATCAAATAATTAGAAGCTGATCGTTCTAAACACTTGATTTAAAGTATATTGATAAAATGTGGGGAATCAGTTGTACCTTTTTGACTGTAGAAAGGACTGAAGTGCTAGCCAGCCAATAAACAAAAACAGCTTACCACAGTTAGTAAAAGAAAAGACTGAGCTGGTGGGTTACTACAAGGACTAGTTTGGTATCATGAAACATGTAAATAAAGTGGAGATTGGAGAAGTCTCAATTCTTTTTGAAAAACTGAGTTTTCTGCCAGTAGATCATTCAGATAAATAACAGATACACATAGTAGAATTTCTAAATTACTTTTTTATTATACAGTTTAAAAAGATAAATAAATAGCGGAATCTACAAATTAATACATCGAGTGAGAGTGAACTAAGATGGGGATTCTTTTGTCACGTTGTGTTTACTGATTATTGATCAGACGCCCGTTTGACAACTTTCATCTATTGTGCAGTCAACTCTAAAGCTTTGCTCAATCTTTAACAACTTTTCAAATGATTGTGAAGGGGATCACTTTTTGTAACTTGTAGCTCTCGTAGTGTTTATCACCTTATCACCTATATTTTATATACTTCTCTCCCACTCAAAATATCTTCCACACACACACCACACACACACACACACACACACACACACACACACACACACACACACACACACACACACACACACACAACTGATAGGATATATTGTCAGTAAACATCAGCAGTTGTTAACGTCAGTCATCCAGGTGTTTTATAGTCACCATCAGTCAGAAGTATTGTACCGTTACAACTAATGTCTGATGTAAATTCATGAACAACTTCATAATTACCCAGTACTATGTGTACTTTAGTGTGATGCTACCATGGTAACAATGTCATATAATTATTCCTTTCAGAAACTCGCTGATGAAACTGAATGAATGCGGTCAGTGTAACACACTCAGAAGCATCTCAAAGTATCACTCTGGGTTAATTAGGTTGGTTCTGCTTTTGCCCAAAGGCAATGTGCAACATCACACCCAGAACATGTTTCACATTGTGATGAAGTAACACACCACACCACATGTTATGTACATTAAATAAGCTATACGTTTCAGTATATACTTGGTATGGCTGTAACAAAAATTAGAAACGCTACCTTTAAGCCTCTGTTTCGTTAAAGGTGCCCTGTGGGGTTAAAGTATTTTTAATCCTGTATTGTTTATATGCATGTTAACTAGCTTGCAGACTTCCTCGACCCTGTCTTTGTTGGTGCATTGTGGCATATTTTGGCATGTTCCCTCTACCTGTAGATCAGTGGATTAGTGTGAAATTATTAGAAGCAATACGTATTGTGTGACCTGCGCACACATGTTTGTCCTAAGTATGCGCATGAAATGAACAAAACTGGGACCCACTTAAAGAAAAATTGACCCTGCTTAATTTTAAATAAGGATATTTCCCAAAAAACAATGCTGACAGTACCTTTTCTCAGCCCTGAGTGATGTCCATGGGCATAGGACTGTGGGGAAAGGGGCATTGAGTATACAGGGCCAACAAATATACTAGAATAATTTGCCGTTGATTGCTGCTTGTTAGGTTTATTGCTGTGAGCCCATTATAGCTGAAGGCCACTCAGATCAGCGTATCAACATTTCATCAACTCCTCTCTTCTCTCATCTGGACTGTGGCGTTTGGACAGCACAACATTCAGAGAGACTTTAGTAAGAAAATCATCCTGAAATGATAAAAGTGACAGGGACTGTTCACATTACACCCTTGACTATCATTCTAAATGCATTTCTCCTGTCCGAGCTGTTGTTATCACCCAGAAAAACTGACACTTTTACAGCCACATTTCTTACAATTCATAGACTAATCTACAGTCATGTAATGATTGAACCCAGCCAGACCCTCTGATGGATTCATTAATTTAATACTGGGTATTCGTGCAATAATTCTAATTAAATAACCAAGATTTTCAAAATACATCATGTCAAACTGAATTCAGTTAAAACTCAGAAAAAATGTTGCACAATACATCTAGAATGTTTCCACTTGATACTGTGTTGTAGCAAGATACGGTATAGGTGCAGTGAAATGTTAGAGTAGTCATTTAACGTACACTGGACTGACGCAAGGCTTTGCAAATGTTTTTTTGAGGTAGGAAATGCATTCAACATGTCTTGCTGAGCATGTGTTCTTGCAGCAAAAACCTATTGCACTGTGCAATCACACCCATGTGTATGAGCATCTCAGTAAAACCACATCTGCTGTTGCACACAACTGAGCAGATCCACTGATGAAAGCGATGGTGTAAATCTCTCGCTGAAGGCCCCACTGCTGTGCTTCTTTCCATGAGTTGTTTGATTGCCTGTTTTTCCCAGCAGGGAACAGAAGCTTACACCTCTGTTGGGGTATTCTCTTTTTAACAAAAAGGCTCATGCAATGGCCAACTTTAGCTGCATAAATTAAAATATTTGTGTCCAAATTGTCAAATAGAAATGTTCAGTTCTTAAGTTCTGAGCCTGGCATTGAGCTTTATCCAGCTGAACAAACCTAAATTCCTTGATCCTCTTCTCACTGCCATTGAAAAACCAAGTCCATTGCAGTCCATGTGGCAAACCAAAACAAAGGACTCAGGGAACAGGGAGCTGCATTCAGTCAGTTGAGCCTACACCTCTCTCCCTTTATGTCTCCAACTTACCTTTATAATGAGGTTGAGGATCTGCTCAGGTATGAGTTTTGTTATAATATGGCAGCAGGTGAACCAAAACCTGACAATTTTTTCCAGCAAGTTGATGTGTGCACACTGACAGTGACAGTAGGCACACATCAGTCTCAGTGTTCTCAATAGACCTTTTCACAGCAGTCATTTTGATATGAAATAGTGATGTAAACACAGAGGTTGATACTAATTAAAGTTCCATTCCATTAAGGTCAAACAGAGTCAGGGTGATTTGCTAAATGGAATGGGATCTTGATTAGTATCACTGGTATCAACACCTGTGTTTACCAGGCTATTTCATTTCAATATGGCTGCCATGAAAAAAGGTCTATTTTACAGTATAGTCCTGTTTCTTTAAAAATATTTTATGCAGAATAGGTCTTTTATGCCTTATTATTATTATTATTATTATTATTATTATTATTATTATTATTATTATTATTATTATGTTTCCAACGGTGTATGATACGTGTTATGTACATATGCTTACCATTGCCTTTATTTCCCAAAGTAAACTGAAAAGTAAACAACATTCTGTGTTGTGTGCTGTGGTGCTGTGGTTACCCCTGTCAGCTCACTGTGTGGGTGGGATAAATTTCCTTTTTGACATTTTAAGTGAGGAGTAGCTTTCACTACTCAAAGCTAAGCGTCAGTCAGTGTTGCTCAACGAGACTTGAAGTCCCCCTCCAATCAAAAATGGGTTCTGCTTAGTTTGGAAACCAACCATGTCCTATATGCAGCTTAAGACAAGTGTCAGATGAAAGTCTCCAAACGTTTAGAATGGACATCTTTTTGTAGTTAAACTTTTTCAATGCAGGGGGAGTCGATTTAATTTCAAGGAAAAGTATTTACACCTGTATTAAAACATATTTGAACAGCATCTTAAATTATTCTAAATGATCCTTGTTTCTCTGTCTCTCTAGCTCCTGCGACTGGTCTGCCAGATCATATATTTTTATGGCTATTCTGGATTATCACCATAACGCTGATCATCTCACTATTTTTGAATATTTTTTGCTGTGTATCAAGATGTTGCTCAGGTAATTACATAATTAAAAAAAAAATCCAGTTAAAGCAAATTCTTTACCTGCATCTAATGGTAAATGCATTATTCTTTACACTGCAACAGGAAAAGAGATATGTCAGCCAAGGACAAGACGAAGGTATGTAGCTTAAACTGTGGCCTATATTCACTATTTAAAGGAAAGGACAAAATGATACTCTTTAATGTTTGCCACTTTTAGAACTCTTTGCTAAACTGAAAATTAAAAAAAACATTTTTCCTCTCTGTCCAAATTAAGACGGAGCCAAAGGCAGATGGAAGAAAATCCTATTTATGGAAATATAAGCTACATGCAGACAAGTAAGTGCTTTGTACATGTGTGTGTGTCTCTATGCCTTTATCTCTGTCGGCTGACAGTGTAACATTGTTTTCCACAGGCATGACTATGCTGAATGAAGCTGATCCTTCACACTCAAGGGATCTACAGAGAGTCAACTATGAACCACAGGTAGAGTTTTTAAGCCCCTTTACAAAGATTGAAGTCTTACCTATAGGTCTGCATCATTTTCTGCATCTGCAATGAGTTCATGGTCAGTTCAGTTCATAGGAGAGCCATACAGGAATTAAGTGAAAGCAACTAAAATAACATAGATATCCATTTTTATTTGCTAAAGTTAATATAACTTGACCTTTTGACGCGAGATGATGAGTTAAATAAGGTTAATCAACTCATTCAATTAAGTTTCTAAAGAAACATAATCAGCATATTAGCAGACTTCCCAGCATGCATTGTTTGAGAGTTATAACTCTACTGACACCCTTCTTTTTTATACTTTGAGGAAAACATATACGATGAAAACTTACTGTGTGTCTCTAATAAACCTGTTTGCTTGTTCAGTCCCCTTCACACTTACAACTTAAATTCACATCACATATTGTCTTTGTGCCAATGTTGAAACAAAATATCTCCAAGAGGAGCAGCTGCAGCTGTACGTTCTTTAAAATGACAAACTGACCTTTCAAACTGAGAAAAAGTACAAGGAAATAGAATTTGTTTGTGATGTTTGTAGTTGAGTCAACTTAATATCTGAAGCTTATGGAATGTGACTTCTCAAGTACAACTGAAATAATTGTCAAATTCAGTCAACTTTGAATTTTAAGGCAGCTCTGACACAAACTTTTTTTTTTTTTTTAAGTTAAAGCATTTTTTTTAACCGTGCAGTGGTATAAAAAGTTAACAGAAGCAGCAACATGAAGGATTGTTTTGGGTCATATTGGATAACTTGCCAGCTGGCGGCACGTGGCACAATGACTTTTTCACCCCCCAGCAAGAAGGTGGTGAGTTCCCGGGTCAGGAAGAGCCTTTCTCTCTGGAATTTGCTCTGACTTTCCCCCCACCATCAAAAACATTTATGCTAGGTCAATTCTCCTGCTGACTCAGAACTGGGGTTGATCCCCAAGTGCTGCACAGCGGCTGCACACTAAAATTGACTTTTACTTTTAAATGTTCTCCATAAATCTGTCCTGTACACGTAATGTTGTGTGAAGATGTTACATAATTGTTCTTTGTTTCTCCTTCCAGTCCAAAACTCAGGATTGCTACGCCAACCTGACCCTGAAGCCCCCCAGGCTGCAGTCTGGCCGCAGCTCTCCACAGATTCAGTACTCAGATGTGGTTCAGTTAGATGAGACGCAGGATTCAGAGAAGGAAGATGAAGGCAACACAGACGCCGTCTCCACCATGTCTGATCTGTATGCTTCTGTGCAAACTCAGCGCACCAAAACCGTCGACACTGCAGACGGTGGAGAGGGCTACGCTAACCATCTCTGAAGACACAACAAATGGTGTTTGTGCAACTTGGCCTGCCACCACAGGATGGCACTCTGTTGTTTATCATGATCTAAAAACCTTCACAACCCCTCTAAGTAGTGATGTAGAGTATGTTATACCTCTCATGCAAACTATCTGAACTGTACTAGTTTTACTGAGGAATATTGCATTTTTTGGACTTGCTTTGTTTTGCTTTTACAGAAGAATGAAGCATTTAATTTTTAATTTTCTATGTCTTTAAATTGGTTCTATGATGAATCACACTGGAGCTAATTAACTGTGTGATCTCTACTAAAATTATAGCCATGGATTGATAAAGTTGCCTTTCAAACATGTTTTAAGACATATACTCTGCTTTGAATAATAATTTGTGTCTGATACACCCAAGTTCAAGTACTAATACAACAAATGTAAAAATATACAAATGTAAATATCCTGCATTGAAAATATTACTTAAGTAAAAGTATGGACGTATAATAAGGAAAATGTACTTAAAGCATTAAAAGTATTCAGTGCAGTAAAATGGCCCTTGTGACTCTTATACTATTACATATTATATCATTATATTATTAGATCTCATGCATTAATGTGAAAGTAAGATTTTATTGCTGTAGTTGGTTGAGGTGGAGCTCATTTCTAACTGTTTTGCATTGGGCTACAACTTATGATTGTTTTCATTATGGATTTTTCTGCTGTTTATTTTCTTGATTAATCCATTGATTGTTCAGAATGGAAAAATTCTGAAAGTAGTGAGAAATATCTCAATTATACAGAGCTCACAGTCATATTTTCATAATGCTCTGTTGTATCCAACCCACAGTCCACACATCAAAACGATTACAAATATATTAAAATTATAGAAAGGAAATGTTTAACATGAAAAATAAGTTGCTAATTAATTGATTAAGTGACTAATTGTTTTGGTTTTACTTGTATAAAATATTGTGTAGTTTATTTTTTTAACAAAACATCATCTTTTAAACTCTTCATAATGTTTGTGTGCAAAAATTGTAGTAAAGTGACTAAAGCTGTCACATAAATAGTGGTAGAAAGTAGAAAGTGGCAGAAAATGGAAAGTGAAGTGCCTCAAAATTATACTTAAGTACAGTACTTGAGTAAATACACTTAGTTACCATCCACCACTGCTGATATGGTTTTTCAACCAAAACTCAGATATAAAGTGAGCACAGACATCAGATGAATGTGAAATATTAAACTGTGCCCATAAAAAAGTCTGCACAGTGAAGCTCATCTAACTGAAGTAACAATTTAAAAAAAACTTTGGAATTGGAGGGAGACATTAAAATACTTATCAAACTGCCCATAGATCGATATCTGGCTCTTTAATCCTTCTTTAATCCTCCACTGATGAAGTGGCGTTATAAAGACCAGCTCCATCTCTTTGCTTTAATCTTTCCGGAGGTTCAAGGTGAGGGTTTAAAGGTTAATGTTTAAACATGTCAAATCACATGTTCCTTGATCAGAGCTAACCTGACAAAAAGGGTTACTGAGATCAAAAAATGAGTAAATAAAACTGTATGTAAAAAGTAAAATTCGTTTGAAGTAATTTGTCATTTGTCAGTGGTCAGTTCTGTAAAATTTCATTGTGAAAAATGACAGGTTATTCAGAGTCTGCACTTTGTCTTTTCCATCACTGACTTATTTATTATGGCAGTGATAACAGTTAAGGAAGCAATAATCAGTGTGTGAGATAATAAACTTTTATGGTCATTAATGGCTGGACAGTTGTAACATTGTCCTCCAACAGAACAAGGGAATTCACATGGCCGTCCACTGTCAATGTCTTTTTGTAACCTCTATTTTGACTAAGAGGTTCTAAATGACTGCAAAATCTAATTCAGACAAACACAAACACTGAAAACACTTAAATAAACTTAAGATAACCACAAGTAATTAATATAACTAACTAATATATGTGAAGACTGATATAGTGGTGATGCCTCAACCTTTAATCTACAACATTATGTAATCTAACATATGCTGATGATAACATTCAGCTCAAGCCACCTGTAGCACCATAGTGGTCGACTGATATGGGTCTGAAGTGATGTTGATATTTTAAGGGCGATGGCTGCTCCAATGCTAATATCAACACAGACAAAAATCATCAACACATTATGCATTTAAAGGGAAACTTTGGTCTTTTTAAATCTGGACCTTATTTCCCACGTTTTTGTGTTGATGAGAGTAATGGGGACAACCATTTTTGAAATTGGCCCATTATTGAGGGCAGAAGTGAAACTGAGCTGCAACATGATCCTTATGGGCAATCTCTCTGTAAAGTCACAACATTATGGAGCTGACTGCTACAGAGAGAGACCTCTTTTTGAAGAGTAAGATACATGTTTAATCAGAAACAGCTGTTTTATTTCTCTTGCCAAACTAAACAACACTCCCTTTGCAAAACTGTCATTTAAAATCTACATTGTCATCTGCATCCAAACTCAACAGACACAAAATAAAACTCAGCAAAACATCTTGGCTCGTGATTCCATTGTTCCAACAATCACAGACTCTGACTTGATTAAAATAAAACCTTTATGTGAAAATATTCTGGATGTACACACCGTTTCTCCCTGTTGCCTCTCTAATGTCTGTCCTCCTTCTTGCTCCTCTTCCTATATTTCCACATCCACATAAAAGGTTTATTTAGACCAAACCAGTGCTGGTGATTGTTGGAGCAGTGGAAAAATGAGCCAAAACGTTTTATTTTTGTGACGAGGGTCTCTAAACAAACCTGAGACTAGATAAACCCGACCACGCCACTCACAAATTCTTTGGTAAGAAAAAGAGGAGCAGAGATGTGTGTTTCAAGTCCAACAAGAATAAATTTATTTAAAATTCAGGAGCAAATAATTTAGAATGTGTTCCCTGTTAAAAAGGAGCAGCTGGTTATTAAAAATATATTTATTTATTACAAAAATAAATCTTATAATTATAATGCATAAATATAGCTGCTGCGCAGCAATGGTCGGGGCTGGGCAATTTTAGGCAAAATTAGGCAATTCTGAGCAACAAGTAGAGTGTAGGAAGATGGAAAAAAAAGGTGTCATTCTAATGTGCATTTTACATCAGTTGAGGCTTGAACTCACAATTTCTGGCACAAGAGACTCTGCATATTGACTGATAGCTAAGCCAAATAAACAGGGAAAAGAGACAAGGGATAACAGGGAAAAGTGTTGATAAAGAGTATTTGTCTCTCCGCAAAACTGCCTGGATCATAATTATTTTAACCTTAGTAGTCTCTAATCCACATAGCATGATGTCTGAACATAAGACTTTCACATTAGAATGTCTGTTCTGCCTTAGCTGAGGCTTGAACTCACAATTTCTGAGACTGAGGTTCATATTATATCTCACTGAGCTAATTGGCAAGTGACAATTCATGTGTGGCTTCACAAATTGACTAAGCCAAGCATCAGGGTGCCAGACAGTAGCCATCCATGCCATGGAAAAGCAAATTTCAAAGTGAAAGTTCCAAAGCTGTAGCACATATGGTTGAATTTTCAATGTTTTGACATTTAGAGGCTTGTTGTAGCGCCACCATCAGGACTATTGTCTTGTGTTTCCAGTTGAGGACATCTGGCATGGGACTGGACCTTTGTGAAAAGTTTGGGTAGATTTCTCATATGGAAATGTTTCACGAGCTGAGGCTTGAACTCACAATCTTCAACACCAAGAGCCATCCTCTATCTCACTGAGCTAATTGGCAAATGGAAATGTCACATGTAGCTTCACAAATTGACTAAGCCAGTCACCTGTGTGCAAGACAGCAGCTGTTAGCGTGTAAAGGCAGATTTCAAACAGCTGTCAAAAATTCAGTTATTATGACAAAAATCCCAAAATACACAAATTGCATCTAGACAGCATGGGGATGTTGGTAATTTGCTTTTCACAATGATTTATTGGCTCCATAAGTGAAAAACTGATGTTTAAAAATGACATTTTTGCATTGACTCCAATTGTTCGCATGAGAGCGAAATTCAAAATGCTGTAAAAAATTCAGTTTTTGAGATAAAATTCTGATATTTTCCAAACATCATCTACCATGACTTGAAAATTTTTTCTTTTTAAAAAAAAGAACATTGAAAATGTATTTAGCAAGAATTTGCAAGTATATGTTTATAATACTGTTTACAGTCAAACATTTTGATGCACTGTAGGCTCAATTTTTGATAAATCAAAAATCTGTATGGATTGTTTGTGTAGGACAGTCTGAAGATGCTCTGTAGCAAGTTTGGTGTCAATTGAGCAAAAATTGTGGGAGGAGATAGGTTTAATAAGTTTTACAGTTTCTGAAAAAAACAGAGTGATGGACTTCATAATTTGCAACAGGTTTAAATGTACAAAAGTTTCCACAGTATTGGGGCTACATTTTGGTGAAAGGTGCAAATCTGTAGCACATATGATTGATTTGTTGTGAATTTTCAAAATTTTGAACTTTAGAGACTTGCTGTAGCACCACCATCAGGACTATTGGCCTGTTTTTGCAGCTGAGGCAATCTGGCATGGGACTGGACCTTTGTACAAAGTTTGGTGATTTTTCGCACATAGGAAGTAGGATTTCCTCAGAAGAAGAAGTAAGAAGAAAGAAGAAAGAAGAACATGCAGGATAACAATAGGGTCCTGGCAGCTTAGGCTGCCCGGCTCCTAATTATGAAACAGTTGGAGGGATTTCATTACCAGTACAGAAGGAAGGGTGTCAGGGAAGCCCACAGGTTGAGGGGAGTGAGAGGAAAGGGTCACTTTACACCAGGGCTGCCCAATTTGGGGCCCGCGGGACCGATTAGTTTTGGCCCGCGGCCCATGCTCAAATTTTCAATAATTAAATAATTATTATTTCCCTGCTGCCAGCAGTCGGAATATCTCTTTAAATATTTATTTATTGTTGCACTTCCTCTACTGACCACAAATCAGCATTGTGTTACATTGGGTGTAGGGTGGCGCTGTTTAGCTCCCGTCAGCTCAAATCCGGCCAGAAGCCCATGACCAGAGAGGGAGAAGATGCTGGGATGGAGGCATGGAGCGTGTGAGGAATTGGCACACTGACAAAAGAAAGTTTAAAAATTGTTGGGATCACGAGTACTTTTTTTTACTGAAATTGATTCCAAGGCAGTATGTCTAATATGCAAGCAGAGAGTCGCTGTTTTAAAAGAATACAATCTCGGTCGCCACTACGAAACGCAGCGATCCCATCAGTTCTCAAAATACACCGGAGACGAGAGAAAGGTGAAGGCTGGAGACCTGCTATCAAAGTTAACCTCCCAACAACGTACCCTACTCCAGCCGTCAACTGTACAAG
>JAJHUR010093725.1:0-12742 GCA_027495735.1 Lutjanus campechanus | reverse complement strand
CTGTACTTCCACTTTGAAAACGCCAACTTTCCCTCCACACTCGCCATTGCTGCAGTTTACCTCCGCTACAGTCTATGGGTGTGGGGCTGATATGTGCGTGCTGAGAGGTTTGTGTGTAGACTGAACACTGCCTCTGATTGGCTTACCATGAAAGCTTACTCTACCTTAGCCAATCATCACCACTTATCTGGTTGTCCCGCCCTCCCTCCTCACCAAAGAAAAAAATAAACAGCTGAGAGACAAGTCGGATGACAAGAGCTTCAGTGAGTAGCTTTAGCTTATAACGCGCCCATTTAATTGTCGGTAACGGTAACGGCGTTGTAACGTTGGAAATAGTAATTAGTTAGATTACCTGTTACTGAAAAAAATAACGCCGTTAGTTTATTTTAACGCCGTTATTCCCATCACTGCAGGGGATGCATATATTTGCAAGTGTTTCAGCCTTTTACCGATTGTCAGATATTAATTTCTTCAGCCTTAAGAGTGGATGTTGCAGGGACTTTGCATTTTCTTTTTCAACTTCAGAAATTTGAACTTGCTTATACAGTATATTAAAACTAAAGTTGAACCCTTAACAGAGTCAAACAATCTGTCATCCTTTTTTTTCATTTCATGTTTATCCAAAAAATAAAAAAAGCAAATGCTTTTATTTACTTTTCAAAAGCTTGTAAGCTACAATTTGCACTCACTGTTTCAATAAATGAAACTAATTTTCTCACCACATCTTTGATTCATTTTGTCCAGCATTTGCAAGG
This sequence comes from Lutjanus campechanus, assembly GCA_027495735.1. Taxonomy (NCBI): domain Eukaryota; kingdom Metazoa; phylum Chordata; class Actinopteri; order Lutjaniformes; family Lutjanidae; genus Lutjanus; species Lutjanus campechanus. Next base: position 11,987 of record JAJHUR010093725.1, on the reverse strand, counting down.
TGCCAGAGCCATATATTGTGTAATTGATGCTTTCAGTTCTTTTAATTCAATCCAAGTCAATGTAACACTCACAAGATGTCACCAAAATCACTTTGTCCCTTTAAAATCTTTCAGAAAATGATGTAAGTGTATCGAATTGTATCGAATCGTATCGAATTGTATCGTGAGCTGAATATCGTGATATATATCGTATCGTGAGCCGAATATCGTGTATCGTATCGTATCGTGAGATTAGTGTATCACTACAGCCCTAGTACTCACCACTATGCCGATGTGACGATGGGTGAAGGTCTTCAGTTCACAAAACAATCCTGGAGTTTTAGGAGAAACAGGGTAGCAGCCTCATCCAGTACAATGGCAGTGAATGATGACCACGGATAAAACGTTTAAAAAAAGCACACAAAACAAACACAAAATGTCTCCATCCTGCTTCTGTGGGGTAATCCAAGCGTCCGCGAGCCGCGACATTAAAAATTTACCGCAAAAGACGCCATTTACGCCATGTTTTTAGCAGAAATGTCAACTGTAGCATATAGCCGGATGTAAACATGTTGTAAACATGATGTTTACATCTTACCAGCTACATGCTACAGTTGACAGTAGCAGGCTGCTACCCTGTTTCTCCTAAAACTCCAGGATTGTTTTGTGAACTGAAGACCTTCACCCATCATCACATCGGCATACTGAGTGGGTTATTCTCACAAAGTGGAATATCACTTTAAGCTTTTCCAGTCAGATAAACTTGATATTAATTCGGTTGTACTTGAGAAAATGTGATGATCATGAAGATATTAAGTTGAACCAACTGTTCTGTTACAATGATGAACATTACAAACAGAATTGATTTTCTTTTACATTTTCTCAGTTTGATAAGTCAGTTTTTCATTTCACATAAAGCACTTCCAGCTTCAACAGAAAGACAATATGAAAAAGTGCTCCCAGTCAGTTAATTTTTAAGCATATGGGTGTTGTGGCTTAATTCAATAGTTGGAATTATGTATTACAGTTTTCTTCAAACAATAAAAAATAAGGGTCTCAGGAAGTTGGGAAGTTGGCTAATACTTAATTTAATGAGTTGAATGAACTCTGAAAATAAATACAATAATTTTTTTGTTTAATTAATTTTAACAAATAAAACTTGTATATTTACATTAAATTGATGCAAAAAGATTTGTTGATACCACTAAATTCCAGTGTGATATTTTACAGTGAAGACAGATTGAACACAAATGGCAGACTCTAATGTCTATATGTAAATTTTTCTTGGCCTGTTTCTGTGTTTTTAACATCAAAAAGAAAGACATTGTGTGTTGAGCTTCGCTTACACGTGTTAAACAGCCATCAGCTATATTTGGAGCCCAGTTTTAAGCCCTGAGACACACACTCAGCAGCACATATGCATGGTCATGCTCACAAAACCCCTAAGACATAGTCTCCAATAACATTATATGATAGTATAACACAAATAAACGAAAGCACAGTCCTCTCAGGTGATGCTGTCCGTTTCCATCATTTATCAGGGATTCTTTCAGTGAATCTGATTTGATATCAACATTCGAGTGAGTAACCAGGGTCAGGGTGGAGCCAGCCATGGGGTGGGAGTCAGGTCAGCCTCCCTGCCTTCCTTGCCCCCACCTCTTATGTGTCACCCCCACCCTCCACTGTCTCAGTGGAGTTCATGGCGAGGCCCCCCTCACGCATCCCTCACTGACCAGGCGGCTGAGAGGCACACAGATACCCCCTTAAGGAGCTTTGCTCTCTGGAGGAAACTTAATCTCCTTTTTTAACGCCATCCCAAGGCTCCTCGCAGGCCCTGAATAGAGCGGGGGAGGAGCCGGCTGCAGAGTATCTCCGAGCCCACATGGCAGCCCAGCCCAAATCTGAATATCTGAGCCACGGCGGAGCTGAGGAGCTCCAACGCCAGCACAGGAATTAGCCCTCCGACAGGCCACGCTAAATCCCCCGCCTCCTCCCCCTCCGCCCCACTTGCTCCTTCCTCTTGTACTCTCCTGCAGCAACTCCCCCAATTCACCCACCGCCGCACGTGTTTGACGAGCTGTGACAGACAGAGGCAGAATGACAGACACTGATAGAAGAGAATTTTATGCTCATCTTTATGAGAGATACAGATATACTATGTTCAATTTTTAAAAAAAAAGAATGGGCAGCCAATTTATTTGTTGGGACCTTTACAGGCGCAGTTTGACATCTCGGGAAATGTGCTTGAGTTCTACTCCTGCATTCAGTTTGATGAGAGGATTGATACCCTTCATGTATCTGTCTGTTAAATACGAAGCTAGAGCCAGTCAGGCAGACAGTTATCTTAGCTTAGCATAAACAGAGAATGCAAGGTAGAGTCAGTCTCTAAATGCTTCAAAGACAATCTCCAGGCTTTCATTGTTAAAACTGGGTGGAGAGTTTAAAAAAACTACAGTGCAGACCTGATCCAAAGTCTTTAAGATGGCCTTTTATATTGGGGGAATGAGGTGAGAGTGTTGTTTCCAGTAGAGCATGTCCTTGAAAAAATGTGAGGGGAGCGGGTTTGTTCGTGCCCGTTCTCACAGCTGTTCAAGCAACTACTAGGTTGTGAGATTTCTCATTATCCGGTATTGCAAGACTAGTCTGATGAACACATTTTACCTACCTGCACCTCTGAAGTTCACTGGACACGCAACCAGTAGAGGCTCCATAAAGTCAGGTCTTGGCCAAGAAACAGTCAACAACCTGTCGTTCTTACACCTCGGTTTTTGTGCTGTTTTTTATTAAACAAGCAAGATATAAGGTGTCAATTACTGAATTTTAGAAGTTCTATTTTGTTATCTTTGTACTTCCTGCTTTCAGCACCGGTAAACAGCTGCCCTGGCTCTGGTCTCTGTGCTTAGCTAATTTAACGATTTGTTGGCCCTGGCTTCAGGTAAAATAATCTAGATAGAAGATGAGATAACTTTATTGTCTGACGCAAAGTAATAAATGTCGATCTGATGTAACCAGATGGATTGGTGAAGGGGTTGAGAGGGGTCCTGTTTGATCAGAGAGGTTTGCTGACTGGGTGTACAGTTCAAATAGTGGATTTTGTGGTGAACCAACTATTTTGCTGGGCTGATTAGTTATGCAGAAGAGTTTTGAGAATAGATTCAATTAATGTGAACATTAAACAGGGTTATGAGAGTCAAATTAATCTTCTCATCAAACTCTTGGCAAGGAAGCATAGAAACATTTCCCCCAAAATGTCAAACTATTACTTTTAATTCTTAACATGTATGAGTTTTTCTAAAGTTCTTCCTGTAAACAAAACTGGTTCATGTTATCAAATGACCTATCACACATTTCTAAGAGGCCAAGAACACCAACTGAAGAAAAATAGCTGATAAAATGTGTTGTCTGTCAGCATTTTATCACCTTGTCAGGTCTGTAAAGACATGCAGATGACTCCCTGCCTCAAAAACCAAACTCCCCACTTTCTCTCTGCCCCTGTCTGCCTCTCTCCCCCCTCTTGACCAAAGGGCAGGGGTAAATATTAACCCTGACAGACTTGTGTGAAAATCTCTGAGCCATTTTATTTGGAAGGAGGTGTGACAGATTACCGAAGAAGGGCGGATTCCTCAGTGGCAAGAGGTAGCGGCTCTCTTTACCCAAACACTTTGGGACCCGTGCTCTGACATGCTCCTTTAGCACCCTGTCAGGAGACTATTCCCAAAGCAAACACAGCCGAGGCTTTCTCTCCACGAGGCGGGCCCTCATAAACTCCCTGAAAAGGACTTAGAGTGCTGAGGAGCCACAAGAAAACAAGATGTGGGCAAACCAAACAGACCTTACAAAGCCCTGGACATGGTGTCTTTAGTCAACTTAACAGGAGTATGGTGTTCACTTAGGGGGAGTAAAAGGAAAGGCAATTTTATCTCAGCAGGTCCAAACACAGACCAGTGCCGTATTTCATGCTGAAAAGTGTCCAAGTGATCCTAAGAAAATCTGAGGAGAACAGCCTGTTAAACCAGTTTTCTGTATGATCTACAATATTTATTTAAAAATGTGTTTATTCTCTCTAATTCCTCTGTGAAGAAAAGCCTGTACTCTGCGATACTTGTGGGCTGCACTTTGAATATCAGGCCGTAGTTTTTGAAATTAAGATTGAGAGTCAAAGCTTTCGGGGAGTTTGGGCCACATTAAATCTTTAATCTTGAATACAAAGATTAAGTTTATTGCACATTATAACAGGCAAAGCTATCATTGTATATTGATCACTGGTGATGTGCTCATTCAGGTTATAAGCACGGACTTGAGAACAACGCTGTGATCCAGACTTGTACCCAGCGGAGTCATTTATGGTTGGAGTGTGAGATTCTGTCACAGCCCTGATAATACAGTCCACACACTGGCTTAAGAGAGGCAGGCAGTATATGAGGAATTTAAAACCTGGACAGCTGGTGGACCAACACAAACTCCAATATTCAATTGCGGGTCAAATTAGTTGAATTGTTCCTTTTAAACCTGTGATAACAGATTTTTTGCCTGCTTGCATGCTGGCAACAAACCGAAAACACAACATTGGTACCAAGTAATATGCCTATATGGCAAACATGTTTAGGTTGAATGTAAGTTCAATATTTACTCTCCTTTTAGCTCTATTTTGGTCTCCATCAACTCCTGAGGAAATTGTCTCCTCCACGTTCAACAGCTAGTTGCTAATAGGGCTAGGAAAATAATAACAACTACTGCTACTGGTACTTTTACAAGTTCAATTCACACCAAGTACTGCACTACTACTTACCACCACCAGGAAATAACCATAATGCTCACACTACAAAACTGACACTGACAAAAGCTCTCACTCTCATGGGACTCCCTTAAAACTTGGTATTTCAGACACAGGCGGTGAGTGTACCTGATGCTCTTTCTTGTTGGCTCACGTTGGGTCTTCTCATCACTTTTTCTATAAGCCAGCAAATCCGTAACCTAAAAGGGTATCAACCTCACACCTCGCTGTACCTTCAAACAGTTTTTTTCCCCCTGATCATTCATTTATGTGCACTTAGATTTTACTCCTTATACAACTGTGCCTTCCCTCCAAATTTTTAAATTACTTTTACTACTCCTTTCATGTTACACATTGCCATTTTATCCATTGTACATAAAAAATATTTTAAACAAATATTAATTGGAGGAGCTTTAATGTGCATTTTATTCATGAATGGTAACATGAATTGGTGCAGGGAACTTCTGTGGAGCGGAGTAACTGTTTTCTGCCTTAACTTTTGACGAAAGAAGGTAAAATTCTGAGATGCATTGATTGGGATATTCCTCTAAGGAAAAGTATTGCTATGAAACTCATGTCAATCTTAAACATAACTCCTCCACACTTACTTGACACTTGACCAGAGACCTAACAGAGCTTGCGTGTGTATTTGTGTGTGACCAACTCCCTGAATAGAACTAATTTCCCCTCTGTTAGTCCTGTATGAGCCTCGGTCTGTGAATGCACAGAGGGACAAACCTCTATTACCTCTGGAGCCAAAAACTGGGTCAAATGGTTGAACCAAGAATTAATTTACAGGTGGTGGTATCGAGCATTACAAAGGTTCACCAGGTTGTACAGGCGGGGCGATGATGAAGGGGCGTGAGGGCAAATGTGGGTAAATGGAAACTGAGTTCTTAATTCAAAAATGGAGCCTAATGAGTGGATTCCTCTGGGGGTAAGAGGGATCACAGTTTCTTCAATTGAAAAAGTGAGCCAAATGGATCATCCATTTATTCATCATTGGTGGAATCGTCTTAATTGGAATTCAATTTAGCAGTGTGTGTGTGTGTGTGTGCGTGCCTGTGTCTGTGTGTGTGCACAATCACAGGGCATGTTGGACCCTCTTTTAAATTTGCTGTGCCTGATGGGCTCTGAAATACATTTCTCTTGAGCCCCGAGCAGACTTAGATACACTTGTCACATAATCAAATGTGAAATACAAAGTACTGTATGGTGAAAGGGCCAGGACTTTATTCCAGGGGAAATAATTTACTTTTTTTCCTCCTCTCTCCAGCTGGTTGCTTTCATGTCATTTAGATGAGTGGTTAATAAGGCAGAGCGTTAAGAGGATTATGATCTGGTTGGGCCATGGTGGTGGTGGTGGTGGTCGTGAGGGTGGTGAAGGGGGAGTCAGAGCATCTAAGGCAGCGAGATGTTGGGGGGGCATATAGTCGGCTGGTACAATACTGGGCAGGAGGAGAGCATCCTCCTCACTGTCAAGATTCATTTAGTCAGAACTAAGCACTCCAATAGGCCTGAGCTCTCCAATAGGCCATATCTTCTTCCTGTTCTTTGGGGCTGGGGGGGATTTTCTTTAAAGACTCTCTATCTCTCCCTCTCTGCGTTAATGAAGACCCTCAAAGTGGTCCAATGGGAGGAGTTGCAGGTATTGTTAAGCCAATGAGGAGGTGAGAGTCCTGAGTCCTGAATGGGGTTCAGTTTGGAGAAGGAGAAAAGATGGGGGATCATATTTTAGCCCTAGCCCTGTGAAGATTTGAGGGGCCTGTGTGCTGGGAATCCAAAGATAGAGCTTAAGAAAAAAGGCTTTTTGAAAAACTTACACTTTTTGGCAGTCCAGAGTGGTTCCGCTCAGGCGGAGTGGGAGATATTTGGGTAAAGTCTCTTACAGGTAGAGCGGACTTCACCTAGGAATCATCCTCTTGATGTGTTCTTAGAGGAACTCTGAGGATGGACAGGACTTGACGTAGAATCTCTGAGGAGGTAACAGGGACGCTGGAAGTCAGTAAATGACATCATACATAATGCTGTGCTAGATTCATGGGTATTGTGTTCATTCTAATGGCCAGGATCATTGTATATAGGAAAGGAAGAGGGAGTGAAACAGCACCTGAACACACATTTCATACAGGAGATGAGTGTATATGGATACCCTACCTGTAGGTTACCCTACAAACACAGTATGGTGCTCCAATATTGTGATGGCGACATTCATTAATTTACGATGTAGCGACATTCCTGCAACATTACACTTGAGAAATTATATTGCAATTACAGTACTGCAATATTACACTTTAAACATTACTATGCAGGAATGTTGCTTCAACATTACACTTTATATGTTATGTTGCAGCAACATTACTGCAGCACTTAAAATATTATGTTGCAGCAGCATTCCAGCAATGACCCTGTCTTTGTGGGGACGTTGCACATGACATCCAGGCAATACAAGGTGACGTTGTCACAACATGTCAAAAAAGTGGTGGAAACTTTGGGACAACATACCAGCGATGTTTAAAATAGGGGGCTGGTGACGACACTGGAATTTCATTTAGTAGTTTGGGACAACTATTACATGGGACGTTCCAGCAAAATCACATGTTACAAAAGTTGTGTTGCAACTTTGCAACTATGTTCCTGCAATGACTTTGTGGTAGTAGGCTATCATATGTACTCTAGCTGTAGCTGGCTGGACTGAACCCTCTGGGTCTGTCTGACTGTGTATCGTGATGTCTTTGGTAACTTCGAATTCAGTGAATTCCCCTAAAACACCTCAATACGTTTGATAGATGGTAGATTGGTGATAAATCTGACCTGCCTTGCCTTTCCTTAATTAGGGTTGGAATTGGAAATCAGGTTGTTGCTCCATTATAGACCACATTTAACGGATGAAAAACAAAGTCAAGCCTTTTTCCTATCACAGAGAGTGTGCTACGCATATAAATCTTGATGATGGTGTGTATTGTGCCTGATTTTAAGGAGTGCTGCATCCCCCTCAGCACCTCTACTTCCCGTGTCCATGGAAAGTGAATGTAACGAGAGCTACAGAGTCTCAGCAACACAGACAGATTCCCACCACTGTTAGATGGCCGCCGTTGGCTAGTGTCCTCCGATGGCTTCTCTGAGCGAGGCACTTTGCTAGAGCCCATTTAAAGAAATCTCCATGGATCAGCCCCACTCGCTCCACCGAGAAGACACAAGCCTCCCCCACCACCACCACCACTATTCCCAAACCCCTCCTCCTCCACCATCCTCTCCCCCCAACGCAACCTCCCACCCCACCCTGCGACTCACAGCGCCCAGCACCAGGCTTCTTAAATGCATCTTTAATTCAGCAACTTTGAAGTGGCACTCCGGCAAATGCACTCAATCAATTATAAATGAAATAATCTCCTTATAATATTAGAGATTTTTAAAGTCTAAGAAATACTGGGAGATTAGGGAGCCCAAATCAGTTTTAGCGGTATCTAAAGTGACAGCAGGAGAATCATTGGAAGGAGCGGGTAGAAACTTAAAATGATTATGTAGATCTGTGTCACTGCCGAATGTTTCTGCAAATCCCTGCTGGATCTACCGCAACGAAGGAAACAGATTATTCCTGGCCTTATTTAAAGGGTTGGAGTTCTTAAGTGGCTTTTTAAAAGGAAACATTTATATATATTTACACATATATTTACAGCTCCTCTCTCACTTTCCACAGCTTCTCTTCAAGCTCCTCACCGCCATCTTTTACCCTCTGGGTCAGCCTGCGTGCTGTCCCATGTACATGAGCTTCTCTATTGTACTGTGCATAAAGCTGTTGTTAAAGTTTTAGCTTGTAGCAACACTCATAACTAATTCATCAATGCTAAGGATGACTACAGGTATGCAGTCATTACATAGATTTTAGCCTGATGGTGTTATTATATGTCGTGATTTAATAAGTTTGGCTGAGGTGAATGATTTTTATCCCTTAGTTGGTCTTGTATAAACATATTTATAATGTGTTATAATCTGCCTATAGCACTGTATAATTAAAGTTATGGGCACTCATAAATATTCATAATGCTTTGTAACAATCATGACACATTATGAAGAATTTTATAATCACTTATAACGTGAAGTATCACGATCCCTCATAATTGCTGGTCACTAGCATTGTTTTGCAAGGATCATAGTAGGTATGCTATCGATTAATTGATGAATCGCCATTAAATATTTAACAGATGAGAAATTCATCACCTGATAATGTGTGTTTTGCATATTATTTCTCCGGAGCTCACAGGTTTCTCACAGTTTGCCTTGTAAGTCTAGAAATGGCAGCAATGCCACATTTTACATTATTTTGAGCCATTTGTTGAATAAGGACAAGAGCAGCTGTTCCAAGCAAAAACCTTATTTTTTTATTATTCTGTCTGTTTAAATCATTTGTGTGTAAATTAATGTTTCACACAACTAATGTGCCACGAGAATTGTTTAAATAAAACTTAAACTGACAAAAAAGTTGTGCATTTTGCTTTTTTTTTTTTGGACATTCTGTGGACCTAACAACTCATCAATTAATTGAGAACATAACTGACAAATTGATTGATAATGAAAATAATCATAAGTGAGTGACCAGCAAGTATAATGATACTTGACCTTTTTATGTCATTATGAAATGCTTTATAATGTGTTGTGATTATTGTCATAAAGCAGGGGTTCTCGAACTTCTTACTCAAATGTCTGTATCTGATATTTATTCAGAGGTCTGGAATGATCAGCTGTAACAATATAACATTTATTAACTTACTTAAAACTTAAAAGTGACATACATTCAACAAGCAGTTAATTAACATCACATGACAGCAGCAAAGAAGAAAACGTGACGTATGGGCTGGGTCCAGATTGTCCAGATTGACTTGCCATTTGGTCTGAATGTAGACATTCATCTTGATAGGTCCTGTATAAAGCATTATTAATATTTAAGTGTTTTTTATAACTCTAATTTTACAGTGCTAAGCAGAGATTATAATGCATTGTAGCTGTGTTTTGATGCATTAAAGATATGGGTGTCATAGAAAGCGTTAGCCCCAAATCTAATTTAAAAAGTTTATATTCAGATCATGTCGGTGCCGCACATGCACACTCTGCTGGGCTGTACAAACCTTGTGTTTAGTTCTACCTATTCTCTGCAGCAGCTGTTGTGTTTATCCCCTCCTTCCATTACTCACAGTGGTAGAAATTATGACCCAGTGCACATTTCTATCACGCTGGGGTTCATTCATCTTTGATTACACCTTTCAGATGATATAAATTAGGCCTATCCCACACTGTTAGCTTGATGGATTACAGGGACCAATATGAAACACACTGATCAATATCATGGATTAGTTTCTGTGTTTCAAGGCTATGCGACTCTGTGAGAGCAAGTCTGCTTTTGCAAGCCTGCTCAGTGCTGATAAAGAACTCTCTGCCACATTTTAACTTTGCAGCTTTTTTTCCACTGAGCTGTGCTTGGGTGTAACATCACACAATTCTCATCAATTAAATGCAAATATTAAGACAAAATTCAAGTTTTCCAGGTTGTTATTACGCTCCTCCTCTTATCTCTTCCTCAGCCTTCCCAGTGGATCACTTTGGCTTCAGTATCAAAGCGGGGAAGTTTATTGTAGCTGGCACTTAAGCTGAGGAGGAAGGAGAAATCAATGGAGGTCTAACTGTTCCAGAGGGCAGAGGTCATGGAGGTCAGAGAAACATGGTGCCAGCGGGCCTCACATCTCCCTGAACTGAAAACTGTCAGTTACCTCCATATGTTGTTCACTGAGGGTTTGGCTGAATTATTGAGGAGAAAATAAAACAGACCACTCCACTCTGATTTCAGTGCTCCCACATATTCAGATGTGCATTACATAACGTTGTTGGCTCTTTTGATCTGTTAAAGTTGTACTGGTTGATATTTTTATTAACAATTAATTGAATTAAATAAGTATGTGTAATGTGAAAGGGCTCACTCATAATGATGGAACCACAGATCAGAGTCCTGCACTGAGTCGGGTACCCGCAAGTACCGGGTAACAATATAATATGGGGTTTTATTCCCTGGAAAAATCAGAAATGAAAGTGATTAGGAATTATTTCATTTAAATCAGCTAAAATTAGCAAGCCTAATCAGCAGCCCACATCCTTTCAAATAATAAGGCACTGATCCGACAGTGATATGGGTTAGCTGATAGTTAAAATGGATGACATAAAGACAAAAATAGTCAGTGGAGAATACCAAATTGTGGACAATACATCATTGAAGGCCAAGTCAGACGTTTGGGGGAAATTTGGTGTTATTAAAGACTGTGAGAATAACCTTGTCAGTGGCTTTGCTGCTTGTAAAATGTATTAGCTTTTGACAGCCACAAGTCAGGCACACATTGTCGCTGAGGAAACATGTTGACAGCTGCAGAAGCACAGGTGTCGCACCAAATGACAGATACTTTTCCAAGAACTCAAGTGAGTGACAAGTTATTGACTGTGTATGTGGGTTAAATTATGGGCCAGGTTGCAGGACTAAAATTAGCGGTTCTGTTTTAACGGTTAAGAGAATTTGAGTCGGAGATAACTGCGAATAACATGTCAGTTCTGAGCGTGTGTGTGAATTTGCAAAACTGGACCTGTGCAGGACTCTGCCACAAATAATTATCCCCTCAGCAGTATCTTGTAGTTCATTGTTTTGGTTTTACACCTTGCAGCCTTTTCTGTTTTGGTTCACTTTCGCTGCTCATGTCAATGTAATTTCCAGCAGCAGGCAGATATTTTCTACAACAACAACAACAACCAAAAAACTCACTGTGCTTTACCCATCACCAAACAGCAAACTGACAAACTTAGCAACGAGCTTGTGATCATAGAAGGGCATTAAGCAGCTAAAGAGCTGGTGGAGACCAAAACAGAGATTAAAAAAAGAGACTAAACATGAGACTTTGTAACATGAGTCTAATAAATGTTAATGTCCTTTGTGTCTACAGGATGTGCACATAGGCAACTGTAATATGTCACCTTGCTTGTTCTTTTTTTTATTGTTCAGACATACAGTTGGTCTCTGTCAAATGTTTAAAATGACTTTAATCAGATACGGGAGGACTGTTATAATTAGCATATTAGCATATTCGATAACATGCATGAGAAGAAGCAGTTGCCAATTGCTTAATAATAGTGGTGAGTTGGGAAGTAATATGAACTAATATTCTCTCAAAGGCTGCACCAGAATAGGATTTTAAAACTT
>JAJHUR010093724.1:0-19253 GCA_027495735.1 Lutjanus campechanus | reverse complement strand
AAAAGTAGACTGGGGGCCAGAGCTTTCAGTTATCAAGCTCCTCTCCTGTGGAACCATCTTCCTGTTTCTGTTCGGGAGGCAGACACCGTCTCAACATTTAAGAGTAGACTTAAAACCTTCCTTTTTGATAAAGCTTATAGTTGGACTGACTGAGGTTTGCCCTGATCAGCCCCTAGTTATACTGCTATAGGTTTATGCTGCTGGGGGACTCCAAGACACACTGAGCTCCTCTCTCTTTTTCTTCATCTCTCTCCCTTGATGTTTATGTTCTATCAATGCCTGTTTATGTTCCATAAATGCCTGTTACTGACTTGATTCCTTTCCCCGGAGTCTTTCTGCTTTGTCATCCTGCAGATTCTCATGGACTGTGGCGACGCATGGATCACTGATCACTGCTGCACCTTCTACTGTGGATTATTATAACTCACTTAATCAATCAGACATTCATCACATTGTTGTCGCCACTCTTATTAATTCCGATATCATTACTGTAACATCTAGTATGAGTATTATTATTTACATACAGCTTACACATTTATATGTACTACCATTCCCTACACATAGTTTTACTGTTGATGTTCTGTTGCTACTGTTCTCTCTGCTTCTGTTCTGTTCTCTCCCTCCACCCCTCCCTTCTCCTTTTCCCTCTCAAATCCGACCGGTGCCGTCAGGTCGCCGCCCACCATGTGTCTTGGATCTGTCGGAGGTTTCTGCCTGTTAAAAGGAAGTTTTTCCTCGCCACTGTCGCCAAAGTGCTTGCTCATGTGGGGATTGTTTCAATTGTCGGATGTAAATATGATTATAGAGTGTGGTCTAGACCTACTCTATATGTAAAGTGTCTTGAGACAACTTTGTTGTGAATTGGCGCTATATAAATAAAATTTGATTTGATTTGATTTGATTTGACAATCGTGCAAGTCTGATGTGTGGCTGAGAGCAAAATGAAGCCTGCGTTTGAAGATGGGTGAGGTTGCAGAACATGGACATGCTGACTGGTGTCGTGGTTGGTGTGATCTCATCACAGGATGATCTCAAGTATAGAAAGCCGAAGTCACACACCTTACAGTGGACCAAGATAAATCAGAGCAACCCATCCAGACACTTTGCTCCTGCGTCATGATTCTGACCCTTTTTGGGTATAAACAACCACTTTAATTTGACTGCTGGTCAATAAAAATGCTGAGGTCTTTACCAGTTTAAACAATTTAAATAAGAAAACCACACCACTGTTGAGCCCAAATCATGTGGGCAGTCACAGGTGAACAATCATGCCATGTCTTTGCCAATCAGCAATCAGCACTGTTAACATAGAAAAACATAAATAAACAGGGGTTGATGAGTGTCTGCTTCCATTAAAGTAAAGGAAGGACTTCACCGAGTGGCTGGAGGTGGTATATACTGACAAGTATCTTATTGAAACTCCAGTTATTGTATTTCTGAGGGAAGTGAAGTGTGGCTGCTCTGATCCATGGGACCTAACTTTGGAAAAAGTCTAAGCCATAGTCAATGACAAGAGACAAATTATATTTTGATCCCATTTGAATTGTACCACAATTCACACACAAAGTTGCATGATTGATTTCATGACTTTATTTTTCCAAAAGCTAACATTAGTCACTGAGGCTACAAAACCTGGATAAAACACCTCAGGTAAGATTACATTACGAGGGACAGTGACATTTGTGTTAATCAAGTATATTGTCCAAGATGAGACACACAGTTGACAGAGCAGTTTGATGCAAAATTAAACTACAACAGAATCAGAATCAGAAACGGTTTTATTGCCAAGTAGGTTTTCGCCTACCAGGAATTTGTTATGGCACGTTGGTGGATACAAACATAATACCAAAATATAAATTAAAAATTAAAGCTGCAAGCAGCGTTGAACGGGCCCTCGCGACCCCTGCGCAACTCGGGCTGCTTACGGCCGCGGCCTCGTGGTCTGCTTTTTACCAGAAGCTCTGAATTTTTACGGCTTTCAGACATCATAGGAGGACTGTGATGTCACTTCCTGTCTCCACTAGGTGGCACAATGAGTCTGACTCCTGAGTGTCATGTAGATGTGTTCAGGTCGGGACTTTTAGCATACATGTGAAGTTTGGAGCAGATTTGACCATTCAGTCCTATGTTATAACAATTTTGTGTTTCATGACGAGACACGCCACACCCACACCGCTCAACGCTGACCAATTCTATGAATAGCTTTTGATCACAGACTTGTCTATAGGGTACACACCAGTTTTGAAGTCAATTGGATCAGTTGTGGAGGAGGAGTTTATTTAGCCACGCCCACTTATGAAATTAATATCATATGCTCAGGGCGGGACCAGTGACAAACATATTAAGATTCAAGAAGATGCAACTAAGTAAACTAAAGTTATGTCCACTTCCTGTTTTGGCGAAACATCGACCTCTGCCGCGCCATCAGGGCAGCAGCATTTGAAGAGACATCATGGTCTTCACAATATAGCATGACCAACATCAAATTTGAGTTGAATATGGTCAATGTGATCAGAGAAGCACCTCAAAGTCTAAAACATGGTATTTCCTGTCGCCAGCAGGGGGCGCTATGACAATTACAAAACGTGTTCAGGGTGGGACTATTATCAAGCACGTGAAGTTTGGTGAAGATCGGATCATTTATGGTAAAGTTATAACAATTTAATGTTTTATGGCGAGACATCAAACTTCGCCGCCACCTCAAGGCCACACCCTTCAACAAGAGCGTAATCTTTTAATAACTTTTGATCACAACCTTGTCTAGATGGCACACAGTGACTTTGAAGCCGTTCTGATTAATCCTGTAGGAGGAGTTCATTCAAATACAACGTGTGGAAATCACGCTAAAATGACACGTGAAAATCAAAATGGCCGACTTGCTGTTTGGAGTAGACCAATGGTGCTAAAGTCTTTTTTGTTCGTCCGGACAAGTTACACATGTGGACCAATTTTCATCTTCCTACTCCAAAAAAAAACCCTATGGAGAGTTTTTTTTTTGAAGATTTCAGGGGGGTGCTATAGAGGCATTTTGCCCCGCCCATGGGCGACGCCCCTATCACATGTAAGAGGTTGCCATTTGTGACCTGTCTATCAATTTTCATTATGATATGACTTCATTAAAGACATCAAAAGGGCAAACGTACTTTCATGGCGAAGGAACGATATTCGCCACGCTGCAACACGGAGGCCATTACTCGTACCTTCACAGTGTTCATGAGGTAGCTTCACCAACTTGTTCTGCATGTTTTAGAAGTGTCGTTGATGGGGTCAACTATGTGGCATCAGTACATGTTAAAGTAAACACTGGTCATTTCCATCATCAAAAATGGCGGCGCCATAGCGGCCACACCCATTGACATAGAAAAAAGCTTTTGATAACTTTTGATCAGCATAGTCTCTGGATGCTGTGAAAGAAATTTGAAGTGGATTGGACAAAATCCCTAGGAGGAGTTCGTTCAAATACAACATGTGGAAATCACGCCAAAATGAAACGAAAAATCAAAATGGCCATTTTGGATCGCCATTACTCATAGCTTCACGGTCTTCATGATGTCGCTTCACCAACTTGTTCTGCATGTTTTAGAAGTGGAATGAAATTGATGGGGTCAACTATGTGGCATCAGTACATGTTAAAGTAAAAACAGGTCATTTCCTGTTACCACCGGGGGGCGCTATGAGTTAGGTGGAAAGTCAATATATGGATACATTCAGGGCGGGAAGCGAGATGGCGCACTCCAAAACAGTCGCCAAAGTTTGTCGAGCCCTAGCAGCCACGCCCTTTGACCTACAGAAATTCTTTTGATAACTTTTGATCAGCATGGGGTCATGATGATGTGTACCAAATTTGAAGACGATTGGATGAAATCCCTAGGATGAGTTTGTTCAAATGCAAGTAGTGGAAATCGCAAAAAAAGGCCAAAATCGGGCACTTTTTTGACGCTTCAAATCAAAATGGCCAACTTCCTGTTGACATTTCACCATGATGTTAAGAGACTTTTTTGTGCGTCTTGGCATGATAAATATGTGTACTAAATTTCGTGAGCCTACGACAAATAAACCCCAATGCAGAGGGTCTTTTGAAAGTTTGTAGGGGGCGCTATTTCACCATCTCGCGTCGACCATTTGCGCGCATCCCAAAATATCGAATTTCGGATGAGGCCGGACAACTTTGCAAAGTTTCGTGAGTTTTTGAGCATGGGAAAGGGGCGAAATTGGGGCTTGAAAAGGGTAAAGAATAATAAATAATAAACAGCGCGATTTCAAGAGGGTCCTCGTCAGACGACGTTGTCGTCGGTGGATGGGGGGCAGTGTCAGTGGGGGTCATGGGCAACGTTGATGAGGGCAGTCGCAGAGGGAACAAACTTTCCTTTTACTTTTACTTTTGTAAAATGATGTTTTAAATTAAACATCATATCTGTAATTCAGAGCACAGTTCAAATGTGACTTCAGCTCTCTATTAAACAAACATCACCCTGTTTTTATGACTCCGTCCTGTCCTACAACACGTTGACCTTAATGACACCATAGCATGTTCTTTTATTTATCAAGATATCACTCTTACACATGCATTGCGCCTGCTGGAATGACACATACAGATACACATATATTTACCATTTACTATCTGTTAGCACTTGAGCTAAATGTGTTTGAGTCAGGTGTGGACAACATAATGCTAAAACAACAAACATCCAGAGATGAGCGCTGTATGAACGTGGTTTACGTGAGTCAGATGAAGTCAGGTTAGGGTGTCAGTCATATCAGCCTCTCAAATTTCATCTACACAGCTGCACTGTCATACTAAAAAGGAAAAGTCATTGTGTTACTGGCTCATATTGTCATGGTTTCACCTGCAGTAACCTGTCATGAAGTTACCTCAGGTCAGGATCAGCCATGTTATCAGTGTTGCTGCCTGTCCTGCTCAAAAAGCCCTTTGTTTTCTGTGAGTAGCACAAAGGTCTAACACAGTGTAACACATAGGTGCGGAATACTTCCTGTGTAAAAAGGTGAAACTATAATAATGATTTGTGGTGAACTACACGGCTTCTACAATCATAGGAGATCATGAACCTTTAAGACGAGTGTTTCTGTTTACCCAAAGTCATCAGAAAACAAAAGGGAGAGTTTGCTTTATTCCCTAAATGCTAATATAACTTCTTGCACCAAATTTTTTAAATGCAGAAGTTTTATTTGCAATTAAATATATTCCCATTGTAGTTTTTTAAAATTTGCAGTCTGATTTGTTGTTTGTTTTGGGGGATTCACATGAACACATGATCACAACATAAAAGCTGCTTGGCCAACATGTTAGCAAACAGTCACTTATTTTCACATCCAGTGGACACAGAGCAACAGTATCAGTTTTTTCTCTTTCATTATTTCACATTTTGGGCTTAATTTATAAACTTTAAACAATTTATTCATATATTTTTTTAAATTTCATAATTCATTTCTTTATTTTATATTATGTTGTCGATATATTCCTTATGGTAGAGACTGAACTTCAGAATGAGTCCAAACCTTGTGAGGACAATAATTAGTTATAGAGTGGCGCTTTTTACAGCTGATTTAATCTGTAACTCAGAACATAACCTGCTCCCAAGCAGGTCATGAGTTTAGCATAAATTACCATGGAGATCTAGCCAGGTTAAAAGAGAGACACGTTTGTGACACTGAAGATCCTGGATTTAGACTCAACATAGCTCGCTAACCCATTAATCTCGCGTCGTAGTATACCCCTCTGAACACTGGCCGTTGCCTGCAGAGGTTAAAGGGATGAAAATTTTGTCATTATCTACCCACCTTCATGCTGACTGAGGGTTGGGTTTGGGTGTTAGTCCACAAAACACTGCTGGAGTTTCACATGAAAACAGTGTTACAGAATCTCTGGGGAAAAAACAAAACGAAATGCCTCCATACTGTTTATCTGGCATAATCTGAATCCCCTAAAGTCCTAACATGCCATTTGCACATCATCACTACACACACACACAGTTCAGACAGTGTGCATGTGCACAAGAACGTGGTTCCAACCTAAGGATCTACAGTGAAGATTTTTTAGTCAACTTGGGTTGTTGGGGCTTTAGACTTGATTTACACCATACAAATAGTATGGAGGCATTTTAAGTTTTTCTGTTGTTTTTTCCATTTGAAAACTTCACCATTCACTTCCACTGTTTGGAAGATTCTGCAACTGTTTTTCTGACCCTAACTTTTGCCAAACCATCATCAAACCTCAATCTAATAAATGAAATAAATGATCACATCTGTAGGGACTGACTCTCACCATGCACATGAGTTGTGAGTCTTCACAATGTGACTAAAATAACATCATTGTGTCACTATGGGCACATGCACACACACACACACACACACACACATATCAGCTGACCATGACTTGACGCTGTTTGTTATCAGCAGCACTCATCATCTGTGTCTTACTCATTCATTTAGCTCAGTGCATCCTTGTTGTCCACTGTGAGGTCAGCTGTTTGTGTTCACACTGCAGGTTGATGGGGTTATTCAAGGTTAAACTGACCTCAGTTCAGCTCTAATTGCCTAATCCTGGCTAAATGCTGTTAGATTAGCTTCATATTCAAGTTCCAATGAAACAGCTGTAGCAGAGTGCTTATTTTGTATGTGTTTCCTGGTGAAACAAACAGCTTGGTAGGGACTTATCACAAACACTGGTTGGCGTGCTAAGCCCCCTGCCCTGAAGCTAAAGTGGCCCGTGGCTGTAGCAAACACGAGGAGGGAGAGCGGTACCATTAGCTGACTCAAATCAGGTTCATAGCTTACTGTGAACATGTTTTGAAATACTTTTTTTGAGCTTCCAATAGTCAAAGATTCAAGTTTATTTAAAGAAAAAAAGTAAATTATCTCAACTAAAGATTACAGGTCAGCAAAACTCAAAGAGCTCAAGAGTTTAGGTTGGATTCAAAACTCAAAAATCTATTGCAGTACCTTACATTGAAAATGAAATTACTTTACAGTGTAAATTGATTTTTACAATCTAAAAATATGTACCCTGTTCACCAAACCTTTAAACTACATTTTGTGTCTTGAATTGCTGTAAGGTTGCTATGGATGTCAAATTAAATAACAAAAAACAAGTCCTCAGAGAAAAGAGAGAATTCAATAGTTGTGGCTACAGGCAGATTTTTTTTTCTTTTTTGGGGCAAACATGGCTCTTTTGAGAGTAAAGGTTGCAGACCCGTGGCTTAGATAGTTGTATAAGTTAACTTTTGGATCCCTGCAAGGCTTTGTTATGGATTCATGTGAAAAAGAAACATGAACAGTTTTGGAAATTTGTTTATATGACGAGTCCCACTGCATCTGATTTCCCTGGACAGACCTTTTTTGTGCTCATTGATCATGAAAAGTAATCGAGGTTGGGGGTGGCTGTGGCTCAGCAGACAGCAGGTTATCCACTGATTGTGGTTTACTTTCTGGGCAAGACACAGAAGCCCAAATTGCTTACAATGGTCAGGCCAGCACCTTGCATGGTAGTTCACTGCCATCAGTGTGTGAGTGTGTGTGTATGGGCAGATGAATGCATTTATTTAGCCATTTAAGTAAACAGATTGATCTATAGATCAATATTTGTGTCTCATTGATCAGTGAACAGTGCGGTCAATGTTGTTGGATGTATCTTTTGCCTTAAATATCAAGTTAGTTAGTTTCCCCCTCACTTGTCTCCTTTCTCCTCATCCCTTCATCCACTCTCTGGAAATTCAAAATTATAAAAAGCTTATGTAACAAAGATTGAAGGGCCGTCCACCCCAATAACAAAATACCACATTTTCCCCTGGTCTGCAGTGTTGTTTATCCATGTAGATAGTTTTGGAGTGAGTTGCAGACTTTTGGAGATATTGACCACAGGAATGTCTGCCTTCTATCTAGTATAATTTACCTTGCAAGGCAACTGAATTTGCGAGATCACACAATCACACGAGAATCCATCTTGCCAGGTTTCAAATGATCTGTTTGTGTCTGCACCAGAAGTGATGCAGACACAAACATCAGTGTCCAAGAAGGGACTATAGGTGGCTACAGTTTGTATGGTTTTAGGTGTGATAACAGCAAGAAGCGTCCATGGAAGCGAGCCATCTCGAACGAACAACTGTGATAACATCAGTTATATCAGTTATATTTCTTCATTGGAAAAGATGTTTTCACTCCTCTCCTGACCTACTTTGGCAAGCGTTTGATCTGTTAGCCTGTGTTAAATGTGGTTTATCCAATCACCACCCCAGTTTTTTTCTTTTTTGAAAGTGTCTGCCCTTTTTCAAACAGTTTCTAAGGATGACTTCCCAGATGGCTCTATGTAACAAACAATGTGGCGTGTCAGGTTACAATGTAATGGATCCAGATGGCATTTGACTTGTGCTGCTCAAAGCACCAAAAACTACAGTTGAAAAGTTCAAAACTAGTTCCTCTTTCCAAAAATAATGAACTGGTTATTCAAGATACTCCACACGCCTTGTTGTGAGCAATTTCATGTAGCAGGCATGACCTCTGTGGATAGAACGGTCGTCAGGTGTGTTCTGTTGTGCATGTGACCACACCCAGCTGTGTATATTGTGGCATTGCACAATGCATTGTGAACACTGCACTAAACAGGGTGTGAACACTGCATGCCTCAAGTGTTCTTGGAGATTGTAGTGCAGGCAGGATTAGTCTCTTAAAGAAATAGTTCAGAAAAATTTAAATTCAGTCATTATCTACTCACCCTCATGCCGACTGAAAGTCAGGTTTAGTTTTTTAGTCCACAAAACACTGCTGGAGTTTCACAGGAAAACTGTGTTGCAGAATCTCCCCTATAGTCTTGACATGCTGTTTGCACATGGTCACACCACACACCCAGTTCCTACAGTGTGCATGTGCACATGAATGTGGCTCCAAGCTAAGGATCTACAGTGAAGATTCAGACTAAAAACATGGTGTTTTGTTTTTTAGACAACTTGGCATGTTGGGGCTTTAGGAGACTTAGATTACACCAGATGAACAGTATGGAGAAATTTTATGTTTTTCTTTCCTGTTTTTTTTTTTAACATTTGAAAACTGGTCACCGTTCACTTCCATTGTTTGGGAGATTCTGCAACATTGTTATCCTGTGAAACTCCAGCAGTGTTTTGTGGAATAAAAAACTAGACCAGACCTTCAATTAGCATGAGGGTGAGTAGATAATGACTGAATTTTCATTGTTGGGTGAACTATCCCTTTAAATGTGGATCTTCAGTATGTGTATGTATAAGATATGAGATGTACATGTAGCCAGTCAATCTCAAACCTTTTGTATCATATCCTTCATCCTCCTGTAGCCAAATTCATTTTCATCAACCATTAAAGGTGTAGTTAGCGACGTGGGAGAAAACGAGAAGAGTGTAAACGAATACAGACCCACCTACTGTCTGTCTGACCTGTGCACATGAACCGGCCCCCCGGACATGAGGGGGTGGACACATGTTCTGGTGGCTCAGTCCGAGCTACAGATTTACCTGCTGAAATTCAGAGCCCAGGCTGTGTATTGAAACCGGATTTTTTCCAGCATGTGACAGCTTGCAGATAGTGAGGAGAAATACGGTGATTTTGACAAAAAGTGCATCGGATTATGATCGCTAACTATACCTTTAACAATGCTGTGGAAATTACTGTCAAAAAGCTAGATTTCTGATTATCTAATTAAAATAATATTATAATGATGAAATTTAATCTTTGTCTTAGATGCCAGAGTTATTTTCTCTTAGCTCAGTTATGGCATGTTAATTTGATGAACATCATCACCCCAAACCTT
This sequence comes from Lutjanus campechanus, assembly GCA_027495735.1. Lineage (NCBI taxonomy): Eukaryota > Metazoa > Chordata > Actinopteri > Lutjaniformes > Lutjanidae > Lutjanus > Lutjanus campechanus. The sequence continues at coordinate 9,460 of JAJHUR010093724.1, read as the reverse complement.
GTCATGCATTTAGCTTTTATTAGAAATGAATGTAGGTCTTATACATATTTTATACATGCATTAGTTTTTATATATTTTTTGTTTGTAATTTTTATTTTTGTTGCCCTTTTTATGGGTTTGCACAGAAGATATTATCTACACTTCTTTCTCTTATTACCATGCAATCCCTCTTGTACAATGTTAAAAAAATCTAAAAAATATAAACACATTTTTTTTGTGTGTTGCAGTGACCCATATCCTGACTACAACCAAAAATTTGTTTTATTCTATAAACTAATCACCACATTTATCCCAGACAAAGAATTCAAACACTGATGGCTGCCATACATGCAGAGATGCTGATTTGAGAAAAAAAAAGAGTGGTCTCAGAGCTGTACGTGCTAAATATAAACTGTATATTTACTAGCTAAAAGACAGGCCACCTCTGTATTATTAGACACCACATTTTTTTTAAATTGCAACAAAAACATAAAGACCTTTTTTTTAAAATACCAAAACTATTGTCCCCTTAATCAGCAGCTGTTCTGATATTCTTATACCAGAGATCTGCAACCTGTGGCTCTGGAGCTGCATGTGGCTCTTTAGCTGCTCTCCGGTGGCTCCCTGTGGCTTTGACAAAACAAATGGAAATGAATAGCAGTTATTTTTTCACATTTCAATTCTCATTCATCATTGTTGTAGGTCTAGACTGTAAAAATGAAAAAGTTGAGAAAACCCAACTCAAATTCTTAAGGTTTGAAAAAGTTTCACTTAATTGAGGTAATTAACTTTTCTTCTTTGGATAAAATTAAATCTTTGAATGTTAGACACCCAAAAAAAGCTGTATTTATAAATCTTTGAGTAAATTCACTGACGTGAAAGTGAATGATGACTAAAATTTTGATATTTTCAAGACCATTTAATTTTCAGGCACCAAAATAAAGACAAATCAGGTTCACAGCTTAGTGTGAACAATTTTTGAAACACGTTTCTAAAAGTCAAAAACTAAAGTTTATCAAATCAAATCAAATCAAATCAAATCAAATCAAATCAAATTTTATTTATATAGCGCCAATTCACAACAAAGTTGTCTCAAGACACTTTACATATAGAGTAGGTCTAGACCACACTCTATAATCATATTTACATCCAACAATTGAAACAATTCCCACATAAGCAAGCACTTTGGCGACAGTGGCGAGGAAAAACTTCCTTTTAACAGGCAGAAACCTCGGACAGATCATGGCTCATGGTGGGCGGCGATCTGACGGCACCAGTCAGGTTTGAGAGGGAAAGAGGAGAAGGTGAAGAAAGAGAGGAGGTGGGAGGGGTGGAAGAGAGAGAGAAAAGAACAGAAGCAGAGAGAACAGTAGCAACAGAAGAACAGTAGCAACAGTCAAGTAAATTATCTCAACTAGAGATTATAGGTTGGCAAAACTTTTTAAAGTTTATTTCCAAGCTCAAGAGTTTAATTGGGCTCAAAACTAAAAAAAAACTTCTGCAGTACCTTATCTTGAAAACTATTTTTTACAGTGTAAATTGATTCTTCCATTCTAAATATAATATATATACATATATATGATAAATATAATATATGTAAAATATGTAGCCTGTGCAACAAAAATACATTTTGATGGTGTTTTCTTCAGTCTCTGTAAGCTTGCTATAGATACCAAATCAAAAAAGAGACCCCTGGCTCATACCAAGCATCTCCCTATATGGAGATCTAACATGAAGTTCTTGGAAGAGAACGCTTTTCTGCTGTATTTGCACTGAGTTTAACAGATATAGACATAAGGACACAGTACACAGACAGATGTACAAACGTATTGATTTATTATCCATTTGCACAGCATGCACATGTCAACACGCTCATGTGGATTTCCTACAGTGAAAAACCTTCAAATTGTCAGGAAATAACAGTCTAACAGCTGTGCACGTTTACAGTGGTGTTCTGACCTCGCTTTCAGGTTCATCATGTTTACTTGTCATTGGAAAGGTAAATGTATACTGATGTGGAGTTTCATGTGAAAACAGTAACATCAATAACTGAATTACCTTCCTCGGTGGCTACATTCCAATGTCCACATCCCTCTGCTATCACATGTAATTCTTATGTATGTCACAGTATGAAAAGAGCAAAAAAAAAAAGTCTGCTTGAAAAGTGCACATACCAGTTGAGTCAGCACTCACAAACTGCAGCCGGCTAGCCAGCAGAATCATCACTGACTTGTGCAAATGAGCATTCCATCATTTCTTCCATGCACCTGAAAAATAACAACTGTTTCCACTGTCCACACAGCTCTGTCTCTCTGGATTCTGCCTTTGTCGCCACTTTTCAACCTGCTGAACTGCTGTATGCAAATGTACTCATGAAACAAACTACAACTTATCTTGTTGTTAAAGCAGCATGTCTGGCAGTAATGATACTGAGAGGGCAGATGTACACATAGAAAGGTCAGCATTGGCCAACAATTATACATGACAGCAGTGGGTCAGAGAGAGCAAACTCCAAGGTCAATGGAAGCTCAATCTTCTACAACAAGGTGAAGTCAGTAATTCATTGATTCATTCATTGCCCTCAGCAATCTCTGCTCGCAGAATAAATGAGCTGGTGTGAGATAAAACAGAAAGGATGAACATTCTCTGTGATAATGTTGGCTCTGATGGTCAATGCTAACACTTTTACACACATTAAAGTGGCAGAATTTCAAAAGTGCAGAAATGTGAACTTCCAGAGCTTGAAGGAACATACCAGTGTTCTTTCATGTTTAGTCAACTTACTACATGTCATGTACAAGAATGTTCCATTTTTAGATCGATATCCTACCTGACCAGAGTGGCATTCGGTACAATTTGTTTCATTTTGAAATAAAAATCATTAAAATCAAATCTTTCAAAGACTTTTTGTTGTTTGTAATGAGGGCTGTAGCAACCAATGAGGATACTAAAAGGATATTAAAAAAAAGAATTTTAGTCTTTGCATTGTAAAGAAGGTTTTGAAGAAGCATTTAAATGTTTTTTGCATTGTTTTTCTTACATATTTTTGTGGCTTTTATGCCTTTAATTTATAGGATAGCTGAAGATATGACAGGAGAGGGGGAGAGAGAGTCGGGGAATGACGCAACAAAGGGCCATACACAGGAGTCAAACCCACGGCTGCTGCAGAGGACTCACAGCCTCAGCACACAGGGCATACATTCTACCAACTGCCACGCCACCTTGCTTCTTGTATTGTAAAATGTACAAAAATTTATATATCTATAGCTAAAAACTCACAAAATCTGAATAATTATAACTAAGAAATTTAGAAAATTAAATATACCTAAACAATTTATGGTAAATAATATAAATGTATGTGACCTAGGTCTGTCCTCTGTTTGTCCGCAGGGTTTGAAGATGCTACCTTGCACTTTTGCTCTGAGCTGGCAGACATCTGCTCTCACTGGTCCAACAGAGACATGAAGCACTTGGCTCAATATTACTACATACATTGAAGGTTTTAACACTTTGTAAGGGCTGCATATGTGCAGAATACATGTTCTTCAACAACAAATTAAAGCAACAGAAAAAAAATATTATTCACTATTTACAAATACAGCAAAGCATCTGCATTAACACTGGCAAATATACACTATGTACAATATGTACTTTTTTCACAGAGCCTAGTTGTTCGATTTCAGCTTGTACCTGAAGTCCACATCATAGGTAGGCTGAAGGATTCCCAGACCAGCACGGGACTGGTCCAGAGGTGGGACTTTGATTGCAGGGTCCAATAGCTCCATGTCAAAGTAGGACAGCACCAAACTCAGGAACTGCTTGATCTCATACACGGCAAAAAATCTGCCGGGACATTTGGTGACCCCGGAGCCGAAGGGCATGCAGAAGTACCGCAGCCGTCGGCCGCTGCGATAGAAGGTGGTTTTCTCCTGACCCTTCTCATCCAGGAAACGGTCAAACTTGTACTCCTGAGGTGTGAGAAGGAGAGGTAGATGAGTTTTCAGTGGATCGACACAAATTATAGTGATTTCCCAAAGAAGGCAGTTTCTAATGTATTAAGCAGCAATTACACAGAGGTCTTACATAAGGATCCTCATAGATTTCAGGATCGTAGTGCAGCATGGGTGGATAAAGGGCAATGACATCATCTTTTCTTATACGGTAAGCTTCTTGGTTGTCAAGGTGAAGCAGGAAGTCCTCCTTTGCAACACGCACATTCATGGAAGCACTGGAGAGACGCATGGCTTCTTTTATGATGCTGTCTGTAGAGAGAAAGAGAGAAAATAATGTTCATGACATTGCTTTACTGCATTAAGAGGACTAAACATTCCCAAATTCTGTAGACAGACTGCTCTATTTTTTGTTTCTTACATTCTTATTTAACAATGTAAGCCGTACAAAAAGCCTTTTTTCTCTGGTAACCTTACCTAGCACTGGCATGTTGTCCAACTGGTCCCTGGTGAGGCTCAGTTTGGGGTCACTGGGGTCAACTGTCAGACCTGACTCCTCCAGAACTTTCTGCACTTCCTCACGAGCTGCTTTCAAAGCATCTGGACTCCTGAGAACAGACACAGGCATCAGTTAGCCATGTCACTGTCACTGTTACAGATGCACTATTGTTCACTGATATCAGATAATTTATATTCATTGCAACCTTTTCAGGAAGAAATCCTTTGGTTTCATTGGAATAGCACCATGTGTCTCATTTCCTGCAGTGGAATTTAATCTGGCAGCATGTTGTTACATTCCAAAGTTCTATCTACCACATGAACCCAGCCAAAATGCCTTGAGGTCAGGCTTGTTAATCTGCTCCATGTTGACTCCAGCACAAGTTCCTACCTCGACTATCTCATAACTGCATCAAGGCATGTGTAATAGCTACAATCAGCTCTCTGAAACTGATAAATGTGCAGTAATATGATGTAACAGCTGGCTATACAGTAGAGGGGCTGCAGATAATGAAAAGACAAACTAATATGGCTTACAAAGTGTACAGAAAGATGTTTCACAAGCATTTTGGTGGATTTGTTTCCTCTAGTCAGCTTAGCAAGCAATCAATTTAGTGATCTAGTTAGTAAATGGGGGCTAGCTAGCTAAGTTGCAAGCTAACTAATTCAGGAAAGGGAGTGCTGCTGATGTAAAGAGAGACTTCGTATGTATCTTAATGGCCGCACATGTGGAAGTATCGCGAGATCGACGCCATGTTTACATCCTACCGGCTACATGCTACAGTTGACATTTTGGCTAAAAACATGGCGTAAATGTCGTCTTTTGCAGTTAATTTTTAAAGTCGCGGCTCGCGGACACTTGGATTACACCACACAAGCAGGATGGAGACATTTTGTGTGTTTTGTGTTCTTTTTTTAAAAAGTTTTATCCGTGGTCACCATTCACTGCCATTGTACTGGATGAGGGGCTGCTACCCTGTTTTCTGCTGAAACCCCAGGATTGTTTTGTGAACTGAAGATCTTCACTTATCATCACATCGGCATAGTGGTGAGTACATACTGAATGGGTTATCATGTAAAGTGGAGTATCCTTTTAAGGTCTTTCACAAAGTACAAATAGTCTTTTGCAGTGAACTAAATTCAGTGGCTTGAAACTATTATTTGTAAAGCCTTGATTTACTCAATAATAGGCAGTAAATGAATCCTGATAAACGGAGAAGAGCTAGATTTGTGCAACTGATAAACTTGAAATGGCACCTGGCTATTTGTTAGATCAAAGCCATATCTTAAGCGGGATCCAAGTCCCCTGATTGTTTAAAAGATTAATTCACAGCCAAAAGAAGTATAAATTAATCAGAAATATATACAGTAGAGAATTAACCAAATCTTTTACTGTAACATCTAGTACAAGTATTATTATTTGCATACAGCTTACATATTTATATGTACTACCATTCCCTACACATAGTTTTACTGTTGATGTTTTGCTGCTACTGTTCTCTCTGCCTCTGTTCTGTTCTCTCTCTCTTCCACCCCTCCCACCTCCTCTCTTTCTTCCCCTTCTCCTTTTTCCCTTTCAACCCCGACCGGTGCCGTCAGATCGCCGCCCACCATGTGCCATGATCTGTCCGAGGTTTCTGCCTGTTAAAAGGAAGTTTTTCCTCGCCACTGTCGCCAAAGTGCTTGCCTATGTGGGAACTGTTTCAATTGTCGGATGTAAATATGATCATAGAGTGTGGTCTAGACCTACTCTATATGTAAAGTGTCTTGAGACAACTTTGTTGTGAATTGGCGCTATATAAATAAAATTTGATTTGATTTGATTTTCACGTCTTTTCCATGTGTTTAGACAAAGCAGAACTTTCTCAACCACTACTGCCCAGTGAGTTGGGCCATCCATTGTGGCTGCATACTGTTTCATTTTGAGAACCCACACAACAGAAAAAGAGAACTATTAACATACCTAATCATATAAAAGAGACTCCAGAAGGTAGCAGGCAGGGTGTTAGCCTGTGAGGCCCAGAGCAGAGCGACATGGGTCCTGGCCTTGCTCACGTCATTGAAGGTTGATAAGGAATCGTTCAGGATCATCCTCATTGAGATAAGATCAGAAACATTCTCCCTCTTGGACAACTTTTCAGCATGCATAGTCTTTGCTAGGTTCTAGATATTTAAAAAGAAAAAGTACAAAAAGACATTCGTATACATTTCTTTTATGTTCATTTGCTGATTTTCTCCACTGATAGGAAAAGCACACTGACCTCTCTGGCACTGTAGGCACTCTTGAAAACATGGATGGGCAGGCCAGCCACCAATGCTGGGAAGATCTTGTCGAATTCTTTGAAGTTCTCCAAAGCGTTGAGCACCAATGCTTTCTGAGCCATCTGCCGAGCCTGACACTTATCTTCACCAAGCTCTTTACCAAACAGAGTCAAGTAGCCAGATTCAAACATCACCTGAAGAAAAGCAGGACACAAGGACATCTGAGTCCAGATGTAGGGCATGAAGGTTATGTCCAAACTTGAATAGTTCCTCTAAGTCTAGTCCCTATTTTATGTTAATTATTATTGAGTGGCAGCCATGACAGTCAGTTTTGTGTCTAATTACAACTGTGCAAGCAATCCTTTGCAGACCCTTAGGTCAGATAGCAAACTACCGCTTCAAGTGTCTTAAATTCTCTTGCTTCCAATCTAAAGTCCAGTGCCTGACCTTGTAACAGAAAGCGAAGATGCCGTCCACCTCCCAGTGGTCCTTGCTGGGGCTGAGTGTGTCCGACCTCAGCATGACATCCTGGAGGTGGCCCATCATGGTCTCTATCAGGGAGGGCAGAGCCTCCCCCTGCAGTGTCTTCAGAAAGGTTTGGTGGAGGTTCTCTGTGGTGTGGCCATGGCGAGGGTCGAAGCTGTCATGGCCAAATGCCTGGTGAGGAAAAGAAGAAATAAGAAGTTTAGAACCACTGAAGTCAACATGAAAAAGTCCTCCATAACAGATGAAATCGCATAAACTGACCTTGACTGACGTAGCGAAGTGGAACTTCCTCCAGTCCAGGTGTCTCCCCTGTCTGATGACTGAGTGGTAAGAGAAGGGGTCACACAGGAAGTGGATGTACTGGCCTGCGATCTTGCAGGTGAAAATATGGCCGTACTTGTTCTGGCGGCTGCGGAGGAACTGAAGAGGGTTGGCCCCGAACTGCAGAGCACATCCCAGATATGGGATGAAGCCATTCTCAACTGCAGGCTCACCAGGTTGTCTAAGGGCAGTGATAAGAGGGAGACAGGAGGCAACACTGAGTACTGAGCCAAAACAAACTGCCACTGATGGAAGGTCACAGAGTTTCTACCCTGGAGCTCAGCCGTTTGTCTGGATAATGAAAATCTATTTATTCAAATGAAGAGTCCCTTACATATTTATAGGAATAAATGCTAATTTTGCTACTTACCGTTACTGACTGATATTCAGCAATACAACCTATAGCCAGCTCCTGGAAGCTTTAAGTCTTTATCTCTGTCCAATGAAAACTATGTATCTCAAAAATGTCAAATTTTCCTGAAATCTTGTTTTAAACTTTGCAACAGTGCTTTTTTTTTTAAATTTTTAAATTTTATTTTTTTTTACATATGAGAATTGCTTTTGAATTATTACTCTTCAGCTAATCTGAAAACATAAACATACATGGTTTCCACTGAACAGCAGCCTCACTGACAAAATTACTATCAATCTTAGAAAGTCTAATTGGGGAACGCTGATGGCCCAGATGTTTTGTTCTTTTTGTTTGGGCATTTCTTTTGCTGTTAGATAGATAGTAACAGTAGAGAGATAATGAGGAAATGAGGGGAGAAAAATGGGGAATGACATGGAACAAAGGTTGCCCAGATGGAGGCAAACTGGGGACAATGAAGCTCTGCTGTCTTCTGCGTGGTGCAGATGAGTTAAGGCGGCAGAACTTGTCAATGTCCTAAGTAGAAAACATAGTGTGATGAACACTATGCACCCTTTTTTAATTTTATCTTAGTATTTTGCAGCGGTGAAAGTAATTAAAGTAGTAGAATTACAAATATTCAAATGACTGTATATTAGTGTTTTTTGGGGACACTTGTACTTGAGTATATTTTCAATTCTGTACTTTTACTTGTACTTAAGTATTCATCACACTATGTTCTCTCCCTAGGACACTGACAAGTTTTGCCACCTGAACCCCTTGTCATGCTGCTGACCTTTGGATTTCAGCTGCATAAAACTACATCTTCATAATTAGCTACATCTTCATTGTGAACACACATGGCCAGCGCATACACAACGTAAGGTTTGACAACAGCAGCTCAGCACTAACAGCGTACTGATGAAACAACAACATACCAAACAGCTGCCATCATCTTTACAAAAGCTTTTGTTTGATTAGTACACACTGAATGGATACTTATGTCATTCAGTGGCGTGGTTACATTAGTGGTCACATGAATCATGCACAGTGTTGTTGTTGGCCTGGAAAAAACTAGGTTGGCGTATGGTCAACTAAAAATGAGCCCAGAGAGATTAGTGTTGCATGTTACCATGTTCTAAGAGTTTAAGAGATGCCTTACCTGCGTCGTATCCCCACAGCAAGCCACAGAAGGCAGCAGAATCCCACCACTACCGCCCAGATCAGAGCAATGCTTATTATCATGGTGAGGATGTCAATGATGATGATGATGATAATGATGATGAACGGAAGATCCAACACAGCAGGAGGCTCACTCACTACTAATGCTCCACACAGGTCACACTGACAAGAACTGTGATGAACTAACTACTGGCTTCTTCGTGTGAGAAGTTTGTGTATTAAAGATGTTTTCCAACCCAGACACAATGAATAGAAAGTGACACTGCTGTCACTGCAAATTTCATGTGTCAGTGAGCAGTGGTGGTTCAACCTAGTGTAATGACAGCAGCATGTGGCAGGTTTTTATACCAGCTCTGGGAGGACCTAAGGGCGGATTCAGGAGAATGGTATGATGTCATCGCTGGAGTCAGCTTCAGTATGGGTCACACACACA
>JAJHUR010093723.1:0-39615 GCA_027495735.1 Lutjanus campechanus | reverse complement strand
GGCCAGAAGTTGCGTGTGTTTACTTTCCGCCGCTAACATGTGCGGCTACACGTGCAGCTACACCTGCAGCCCGTGCGCATGATGGCTACTGCTAGCAGTAAACCGGAGCTTGAAGACCCTCCCCTGTCGCTAAAGTCTCCTGCTTGGGAACACTTCGGCTTCCTGGTTAAATATTGCAACGGAGAAAGACAGGTGGATAAAACGAGGGCGGTGTGCCGACACTGATCAGGTATGTCTCCGGCAACAGGACAAACATGCTAACTCACCTAAAACGGCACCACCCGAGTGTAAATATCACCGCTACAAGAAGAAAAACCAACATAGTGCAAACGCAGCTGACCTCGGCATTCAAGCAGCCTCTCCCTGGCAATTCAGATCAGGCCAAAGCTATAACAAGAGCCATTGGAGTTTTTATAGCAGCGGATCTAAGACCATATTCAGTTGTTGAAAATCCTGGTTTTAAACACATGCTCAAGGTGATTAAGCCCCGGTATGAAGTACACCCAAATGAACAACAAGAAAATTTAGGTTTTGCTTTTTGTTCCCATACTGTATCGAAAATGAACCGAATCGTGACCTCAAAACCGAGGTACGTATCGAACCGAGATTTTTGTGTATCGTTACACCCCTAGTAGTTATTGTTATTCTGTGATGTCTGCACATTTTTCAAAACAGTTTGCTGTTTGTGCAGCACGGAAAATGATGATTTACTATTTTAGCATGATTGAGTACGTTACTACCAGTGACACAATTTAACCATTTTGTCTGCATTATTATAAAGCACAGCAAAGAGAGACAGAGTCTCTGAACAAAAGAAAAAGCAATTGCTTGGTACATCATCAAAAGACAATTATGAGACCAAGTTACGCAAAACAAAATAGGTCTGGTTAAGTCAATATTCAAATTGGAGTTAAATTGCAGCTCAGCCAGTTCGACACTGTCAGAACTATAAAAGCGGGGCTGCACATGAAAAGTCCTTTCACATTACATTTGTTTTAGACCAGGCCTTTGTTATGTAAGAGCTTTTCCTCACTATCACCTTGGCAGGCTGCCAGCTGTAGACAATGCACACACAACAAGATTGGAGCCAGATTTGTCCCTCATCATACTGTCACACACACACACAGATCACAGCAACATTACAGTTTCGTTGAGAGGTTTTAACTGGGAAATCTGATCTTAAATCTTTGGTGTGACCAATAGCAACAATTAGAGTGAGAAGAGAAAATCTCCAAGCAAATACTTGAAGCGATTATCAAGTCATGTGTCTCCTTTCTCATGATTAGAAACTAGAACGGGTGGTTAAATTCCAAACTCTTGGTGTTTCCATTTTTGTTTTTGTGGAAACTGGGTAGGCTTCAGACCCGGCAATTATCTTTTTTCTTTATGTTTATAACATAGATTTAGATTTTTTGGGATACCAGTAAAATGTAAGTACATCCCTTCATAAACTGGATGCCAAAGCAGAGTCACCAGTGGGATAAAACTGCAGAAACTCAGTGATGATATTGACTTGCTCCTCCTCTTTAACACCCTCTCCTGAGAAATCACAGCTTTAAAGGGGGACTGTTATGCTTGCCTGGATTTTCTGTCATAAATATATACATTTGTTACAATGTTGGATGTAATCAAACGTGGCCAAGGTAAAAGTTATACCTGAAAGCAACATTTCGTACTGTTGCTGATTTCTTTATTGGTTGTCTGTTCCAGGCACAGCATGACCAACAGGGACACGGCTCTATTTCTATTGAGGTGATTTAAAACGGCTCAAACCAGGACTCTGATCTGGATCATATTCCATGGAGAAAATATTTCCTGGTTTTTCCTCTGATGTCCTCTGGCTAAATGCTCTGTGATTTTTGGAGTTTCTTGATATTTGTTGCAGAAATAACTGGTAACTGATGATAATCCATCCATCCATCCATCCATCAGCTGACTATTTCTGCTGGGTCCCCCCACCCTAGGTTCTTCCTGGTGGTCCAAAGCTCCAGTACTAGAAATGTTAACACCAATGTTAACTATTTTCCGATGAAAGCAGCGAGCACTCGCATGCATATTGATGACGTCTTTGTGCATTTATTTGTGTAGTGCAGTGGGAGAGAGATCACTTTAGCTTAACACATAAAAGGTAGATAGAGAAAACTTCAAAGGACTGCTAGCTGTATGACTAACTGAGCTAAATAGCTAACGGCAGCTAAATTTAACAGCAGTTACTTTAGCAGCAAGTAAAGCCATCTGTCCACCAAGAGACTGTGCAATTCACCAAGTTATATTCTCCATAAAATCAGTACATAGAGTTGGTTTTGTTTTTGTGTTTTCAGTAATCAGTAGGCATTTTATAATATGTAACATATCACAATAAAAAAATGTCTCAATACCACACAGAGCTGTAATGTGTTTTTTCAGACACTGCGACAAAAATTGTATTTTTTTTCTTCAAATTTATTACACTCAACTATGTCATGACACTGACAATAATTGCAGTGATTTGAGCTGAAAGGAAAATATCTGCTCGCTGTATGAACGTTTGCTTTTCAGAGATAATGATCTTAGCAGGTTGTAAGAACATCATCTTTATGCACATTCAATGAGATATTAACCTTGGTCATGACCTGATCAAAATCACTACTATCACTATCAACTACTTTGGAGAGGCTGGGTTTCTAAAGTGGACTGTTCTTTCATAAGCCACCCCTACTCCTCTCTTCTGACTTTAATTACGGATTCAGCCATTATGGAGGTCACACTTTTTATTGCATGGTTGCTGAGCATCTGTTTTGCTTTGGCTCCACTGACAAGAGGAATCATTTTTTACGGTCTTTTTATAGAGTTTTAATTAAGAGACATGGCGAGTTCCACCAATGGCTACCACTGCATCATTTAAGATAACTATCTGGCTACCAGCCTAACCATGATTAAATCAGCTAAATGACTAACTTCAGCTACACAATGTCTCCCTCTTTGCTTCTCAGTCACTGTATGATTCCACTTGATCAGCTAGAAGCTGCGTCTAAATCTGGCTGGAGTAATGTCTTAACACGAGGGCTCGGTGATATGGCTTATAAATAATATCTTGATATTTTTAGAGGTGACAAAAGTACACACACTCTAAACTCAAGCAGCATTACAGAAAAAAACGTAATCAAAGTATAAAAGTAGTCTACTGAAGGATCTAAGTGTCCCTATCTTGTTGCGTTGTTTTTGTCTTATTTCTTGTACATTAATTTTGCCTTATTGCTTCATTTTTGTCTCATTTCTTTTACCTTATTTTCATCTTGTTACAACTTTTATGTATTTTTTTTTCTTTTAATGTCTCTTTTCACATCTAGTTTTGTCTTGTTATGCCATTTTCATCTAGTTTTGTTTTAGTTTAGTTTAGTTTCATTGTTAGTACTTGATACACAATGATGGATAGGTTGAAATTGGCTGGGATATTGGGAACACAGCACACAATGATGCAAAATTAAAATCATCAATATTTCCCCTCAAATTCATTACAACTAAAGTAAAAAACATATTTTCAAAATGTAAGAAAGTACAGATGTTTGTGTTAAAATGAAGGAAGTAAAAGTACAAAACTTCAGGTAAAAAAAGTACAGATACCTGAAAAATCAACTAAAGTACAGTAACTTAGTATTTGTACTTAGTAACCTCCCATCTTTGTTTTTTAGGCTATTTCACAATACATGGTATATATCTCAATATACACAGATTTTTGATTAATAACCATCAACAATGTGGATATAATGACTAAATGCAAAGAATATAACAGCAAGAACGGTCGAGTAGGTCCAGAAAATTACATCGCTTTACTGTAATGCAGCCTTTAAAACCAGGAGATGACGACAGTTACGCCACATGATGATCCAAAATCGCCTGTTCTAGCTACTAGGAAGACCACTGTGACATTCTGAATTATCTCTGTTTCTTCAGAGGAAACATCACATACTGTATTTTACATTATTTTTGGAAGTTAACTTGTAGCTACTCATGTTTTTTAGTTTTACTGAGGAATGCCAACAATGCTGAAAAACAGATGCTTATAACTGGAGGGCAAAAGTGAAAGATTTGTGGACTAAAGGTCGAGTCAAACAGAAGATTTCTAGCTATCTAACAGTAATGATATAACTTCTTTGACAAGCAGCATGTATTAAAAGTAACAGAATAACTTTGTTTTCCATCAGTGACTTGGCCCACTTCACTAGACTTTAGACTCAATGACAAGCTGGAAATACTGCCAGTAACACACTTTTCTTGAGCAACAAACCAAGGGCAACACATGGTAGGACGTTCTTAGTTACCTGGCAGTGACTTGGCCCACTTGACTGCAGAGATGACCTGCTGTCCTCCCAGCCTGTTGAGAGTGGTCATGAGCCGCGAGGAGGTGTCGGGCAGCGTGCTGTCATAGCCCGAGTAGATGACCTCTGGCTCAATGGCCTTGAGCACAGACAGCAGGGTGGGCACGAGTTGGGGCATGCACCTGGGGATGACTGGAACAGGCATGTTGCTGATAGGCTCGGATGGTCCCGGGGGCCGCTGCACTTTCATCTTGATCAGCTTCTTGTTTTTCCTCGCTGGGGTGGGACAGAAGAGCAGAAAAAGAGGGAAGGAGGCATGAAAAAGGGAACCAGCGAGCAGTGGCAGTTATTGTTTTACTGTTGAGGCATTAAGCTGATACTCTTGTTTTAATATCTCATATGTATGATTTCTGATTTTACAACCAACCAACAGCATCCAAACAATAGAGACCAGACAGTAGAATAAGTTAACGATCAAACTCTCTGTCAGAGATTAATAAATGACTCTTCTTTGGTTTGGACCAAACCATTTTTTGCATATGAGGGAGGAAAAGTAAAATTGTTTTCAACCACTACATCAAGGAAAATTAGGATAATAAAAAACTAACAAGCTTTAATGTGACTCACAAATGTTATGTTATGTTTTCAAAAATATCTGTATTTATTTTTTTTTGTTTTTATTTATTTAAAGCATGACCCAGGCCCCAGAACAACCGACCCCGTGATCCTCCCATGTTGGCAGGCCTGTGTGAAACATACAAGCAAATCTAAGCAAATGTACAGACCAAGTCTGGTGTACACAATTGTACAACATTGTTTTTTTTCACATTTTTAGTTGGTTTAGCAATCTCACAACTTATTTTGACAGGATAGTGGTATCCACCCTGTGTTACACCTCAGCTTGAGACACCACGACTATGGATTTTTGTCACAACACGTCATAAATATTTTTTCATAACCTTTTTTTTTTTTAAACAGGGATTCAATAAAATTTACTTGGTTTTAATATTTTCTTACAAAATGAGGCTATGCCACCATGATACGTTGTCTCTAGCTGAAACAAGATTTGAAAACTGAGGCAGGTGTTGATCACTTCTAACCTTAAGAGTGAAGAAGAGTGAGAGGTCAGCTGTCAATGGTCGTAAAACAGAGCAGTCAAAAAATAAAATTACTGCCTTGCAGTTGTATGACTCTCTCAACCAGTCACGTTATGTGCAGTTCACATCCATGTCCACCCAGCCTCCTAAAATGTATGTACTGAAGATTCTGAAAGAATTTAATAAAATTTATTAGGCGTGTTTTTGGTAAAATGAAAGTTCTCTATACATGTGTGATTTCAGTAAATAATTTCCAGAGAGAAACATGTGTTTTCCACTTCGAGACTATTTTTTACAGAGGACTAGAGAGGACTGATAGAGAGCTGAACAATATGATGTCACAGTGAGGTTGACCTTTGACCTTTTGAATATAAAATGTCATCACATCGTCATTTTATCCTATTAGATAGTCCAAGTGGTCATTTGTGACAAATTTGAAGAAATTCATACAAGGTGTTTTTGGAATATAGTATCCATAAGAATGGGATGATAAAACAACAACAACAACAACAACAACAAAAATGAATATACACAAAAAATAGGCCTGTTGGGCCAGTAGTATCCAAGTGTCCAAGATTAGCTGCGGACAAGCTGTAGGTCGTTGATCATGCACACGCACACACAAACACACACGCATACATGCAAGCGCTAGCATAATAATAAATAAGATGAGAGATCACAGTAAAAAAAAATTTAACCCCACGTGTCAAACTAGAGAAAGGTCAGGAAAAGGCACTATGCTGGTCTGTGTCTAGTAATAAGCCATAAAAGTCTTGACTTCACAGAGATAAAAAAAAAGACATTCCATTTCTCAGAGAAACTTTAGCGTTTTCATTTTTTGCAGATTCTTTTGAGTGCAATGACAGCAGTGGCAAATTGCTGTGTTTGTGTATGTAAAATCATTACATATTGTGTGCATTAGGGCATCATTTTGGCATTTTCTCTCACTAAATGTGCAAAACATGTCCTGGGTTGAGAGGTTACCATGAAAAAACATGTTTTTTCTTACTCTCTACCTTTTTTAATTTCCTCTCCTGACGTTTCTATGGCAACTAAGAGCCTTTCTGGTGAGAGTCCGTCTCCTGATGTGCTGACGTTCATCAAATCCCTCTCTCCGTCTTTCTGTCTCTCCCCTCTCTGTATGTGAAACTGCTTTCACCTCTGTCCAATACCACTGGACTGTTTACAGGTAATCTCTCTCAACACCGATTTATACATACTACTGACAGAATTTCATGCCCAATGGGCATTTTATATCAGCTGTAAAAACACAAGCGATTTCAAGCACTTAGCAGTGCTGCACCTGTTGCTCCTCATGTCCATCTTCCAAACCCTCAACAAATCCTAATTGTTGTCCTGTGTCCTAAACATTTATCCTGTGAAGCAGAGTCTGGTGAGCGATCAGCAGGTGATCCGAGGCTGTGGACTTGGGACTTGACAGTGGATTATGCACTGATCAATGAGTGTGAGGAGGTGGCGCTCTCTCCTTCTGCCTGGCCTGCATACCAGCACACGTGTACAGAACAGCACGTTCATAGACAATAGCACACACGCACATGTTCACAGATGAGTGACTAACACTAGCGATCCACACCGCAGCATTTCTGACGCTTGTTTATTAGAACAAAATGTTCAAGAGGACCTGTACATAAAATTCAAGACTTTTCAGTGACTCTTTTCATTTTAAAATGGCTCAGCTGTGCTCACATTCAAGGTTTTCCCCTTGAGAAGACACATTTTCCACAGAGCCGTGGCACATTGCTGATTATCAGCACTGTACTAGACGAGAGGCAATTTATTCCCTTTCAACATCTTTTAAAGTGTTATTTTGACTTTCTCAAATCCACACACCTCCAAACCATCAAAACACAAGATTCAAAAAGTTTTTTCAAAGTCTGCAGGTGATCTGTTGTCAGCTTATCAGTCATTATCTTGAAAATCTAAGAATTTCCTTTTAACCAAAAGCGAAAGTCACAGATCTCGGGGTAATAATGCCCCGACAATATTCCTAAGGGCACAGAATTATTACCAATTGGAGAGAGACAGAAACACAACAAAGTCAAAAGCTAAGATAGAAGTCACAGCAGACTTTTTAGATAAGACAGAATGACAGCAGAGGGAGATATGAGAGGCAGTATACGTGAATGTATGTTACACAGGACTGCTGTGATCACCCATGAGAAATAAAAGCTGTATGTTCACAGCAATGGTAATAAATTAGTCTGTATTTAATATTTGTGTGTAAGTTGCTGTTTATTTGTACAAACCTATCATTCAATCTAATAAGTAATCTGCGTTTATCTCATGACGAGATGGCAAATTCCTGTCATGTTCCCATACCAAAATACTACTGAATCTCAGAGTAATGAAAAAAAAATTACATGTACTGTCTAATCCAATTTTATTCCACAATCAAAAATCTTTGGGGGAGGGAATACAATTTTCAGTAATAAGCAAGACACCAAAATAAACTCACAGCATATTTGTTTTAACATGATTAAACAAATCTCATCTCACTGCGAAGTCTGGGAGACAGACAGGGTAATAAAAGGGAATATTGTTAAAGTTAATTAAATGTGATGATATACTAACACGTGCTATGGTCTTGTGATTGTGTCTTCTGCCTTCTAAAAGACAGTTATTTCCTTGATTAATCCCCAGAATACACTAATAATTTCTAATGGTAGGATTGCTACAATAACAAATAACTAAAATATAAAGTAATCAGCACTGAAGTTATGTAAGTATACCTAGTATGTACTTTATTACTAAGTACAAATCAGTTTACTTTACATGTGTTAAGCAGCAAGGATGATTTTAAACATTGCAAAATTTCATTTTCCCAGGAACTGTATTTCTTATGATTTTTTTTTTTTCAGAATGAGGTGTGGTGACATCATATTCAAACTTCTGCGTGTCCATTTTCCATTAACTTGGGTGATGGTGATTTAAGTTGAAACAAGACGTAGTGGAGGCCATAGTGGAAAGAGTGGGTGGCAGTGTCACAGGCCCAGTGACATGAGACTCAGTGCGGGGGAATTTCAACAAGCTACTACATTAAAAAATAAAAAAAAAAAAAAAAAAACTACACAGAATTTTCATATTGTGAAAAGCAGTTGTGTTTCCACTCCCCAAACCACCAAATATAACGTCAAAAATAAATTTACCTAAATAAAAATCCCCTCCTTCTTCTTTTTAACTGGCTGATGTACTACTCACTACAGCTTTGCATGGGAAAATGTAAACACAGGCTTGTTTCACTTGATTTCAAGATTGGGCCCACACAGCATGCAGAGGAGAGTCCTTCAACCAGGCAAGCCAGTTGAGACCATGTGTGTCCAAGACTTCCACTTGCCAAACAGCCTAACTTCCTGTTTGCTCTATGCACCCAAGACTGACATAAAATTACTGATCCATCCTAAGTCCTGCCCCTTTTTGCTGTAACTCCAATCATCTTTCTCTTTTCCTGTTCCCTGTATTTAGATATTCTATGTGTTCCAGGCTTATCTATGATGAAAAGAAAAGCAAAAATTTGAAGATGGTTAAGAGTTGCTGTTGGGGGACCTGTACAAGTGAAAAATGTACAGTCTCATCGTAACTCAGCTGTCTTCAGCTGCTGGCTAACTCACATGGTGATCTACAATTGTTAGATAGCTAGTTATATCTGATAACTTATGCTTGCAAACCCTATTTTGCTAGAAATTTGCTAACATTAGCTAACTTAAGAAGTGAATTAAATATTTTGCTTTGAAATGCCCCCAGCAACATCTTTTAACCATCTCTGAACTTTGAAACTTTGGAACTTTGCAACACAGACGAGTCTAGCATATGGCATATCTAAGTATAGGAAACATGGAAGGAGAAGGTTGACCGAGCCAGATACCAAGCTTGCTTAACTGCTATTGGAGGAGAGCAAAAAGAGGTTTAGAAAGGGTCAACTGAATCATAAAGCTCCTGTAGACTTTCCACATATTATTATGTTATTGGAATATACCAACGATTCATTTTAGGGGGTTGTGACACTAAAAAATATGTAAAATGTGTTTTACAGCTGCTCCTTTTCAAATGTTTTTGTGTGGGAGGAAAAATACTTTTAGGGGAGTGTGCATCACTCGATGAGTGGGGAAGGTGCAGTACACTGAGTGGCCATGAGGCTAAAATTCTTCACAGTCTGGCTCTGTGCCAGGGGGGCTTGAGTAAACCCCACCCGTCATATAAAGGCGCACTTGACCGTTAACTCATGGGCCATGGTAACTAGCAAGGATGTGTGACTTTAGATGTCTGTTGGCAAAAACTTTGGTTAAGGTCTAAATTTTCGTTTCTCCCTTATCCTTCACCTCCTGATCTAATAATGTGGGTGAGGAAGGTGTTGGTGGAGGCTACCATTCACTATCCACTGTTTCACTGTGACTTTAAAATCACATTTTATCACATTTTTTTTTATGTTTACCTTCCAAGTTCATTCCGGCTTGAAGACATTTCCTGAAGCGGCAGGCTGGACAGTTCTTCCTGCGGATCTTATCGATGATGCAGTCATTTCTCCCTGCACACAGGTAGTTGTGCTGTCCTGTAAGGAGGAGAGGAAGAGGAAAGAAAGGGAGACATATTAGCTGGCTAAGAAGGTTTGAGAGGGATTATCCTGAGCAGTATGTATTATGACCACACTAACCACCTGCTGATTCTACAGTAAGCCTGACCATCCCTCTGCCATCGACAGCTTCACTTCCTGAAGCACATGGCACAGCCCATGATTTTGTACTTCTTTGAGCCCAACAATTAGACATGATCCACATGGTCTACATGGCCCATACTAGAGTCTAAATGTTCTCCATTTGTTTGCAGATGATGATAGCTTTCCCTCATAATAATTCTTTTGCAATCTGTGTATGAATGCTGTACATAATTAGGATAAACCAGAGATGAAACTGTGATTAGAGTAATTTAATTTTAAAAGGGGTAGCAATAGCTATTTGACCAGAGGGAAGAAATTATGTGTGGACCCCATCAAACATTTTAAAAATATATGTTTGTCAGAGATATGCAATAGACACTAGGGCTGGAACAATAACTGCAATTCTGAAGTACCACGCTATTGACAAACCAACCACAGGGGATGGCAAGTAACAGGAACAACTAAGTATGGGCGGATACTAGCTATCTGTGACCCGACTTCAAACTTAGAAGCTGTAAGTTTTGCCATCTTTCAGCTGTTTTAACGTTAGTTTCATAGATTACCTGTTGAACTTGGCATTAGCATGTTGCACAGCTAATGTGGCTACTACCACACGCTGGGGCAATGTTAGACTAATGTTGTAATATTGAGGGACAATTGAGAAACAATATGACTGCGTCATTGAAGCCAACTAAATAGGGTAGTTTGGATGTTTTTTCATGCAGCTTTTTGTGACCGTTTATACTGCAGCGTGAGCTACTTTAATTATATGGAAGCCAGCCACTTCTGCTCTGTGATCCTTGTTGCCGGCTAGCTTTTTCAGGCCAAAAAAGTTGAGATCCTCAGATAACGTCACACTTCAGCCCCTTTTATACTGGACTAAAACCCAGCTATGACCCACTAACATTTGCTTTTTGTCTAAATGGGAAAGAATACAATCGCCCGGATCAAATAACTCTGCAGCAATTGTGGGTATTTATCAGCTCCAGCTCTGATCAGCAGTGACATCTTGGTGGACACGCTAATTTAGCACCTTTTTGGTGGAGGCAATGAAGGCTTGTCATCTCTTTTGTTCCTTTTTCATACACCTGTGCTGCTTGGCTTGACTCAGTTTATCTCAGTATGTCAGCCCAGCACAGCAAGAGTTTGCATCTGCTTGAAGGTGTGTATTTAACCAACGACTCACTCGTCTTTAATCAAGCAGCTGAATTGTGGAAACATATTACTTCCTAGAAATTCTTAACAATAAAATTATTTTGCTATTTAAAAGCATTTATTATGAACCAGATGTATCAGGAAATTTGGGGTTTTCATCAGCAGTAATTTAACACCACTCTTGTCAGCTGAAAGTGAACATGAAACAATAAACTAAAGCAGATAATTAAATATACAAACAGCGACGCAGGAGAGAAACATTAATCCACAGAGATTTAGTTAGAAGCTACAAAAGTAATACAGAGAGCTAAACACACACAGATGTTCAAAAAAGTGTCTCTCCCTCTGCTCTCCTGCACACACACGAGCTGAGTCTCCGCACACAATACAAGGGCAAACAGATCCACTGGCAATAGGAAAAGGGTCAAACCCATATTTTTTGTAGGTTTAACCACGTTTAAAAAACTTGCATATACTTTAATTTTGGTGTATTAGTGTTACTGCACCAACATAATGTTACCATAAATTACTCTAAATTGTGCTGTTGAGCCAACCTAAATAATCCCAGGAGAAATTTCTCCACAGTGGCAGCACTAAGCAACACTATTTATGGAAAACATTCTTGACTAAGACTTAAAAAATGTAGGACGTTAAAGGATAAAGCTGGCAATACTCTCTATTTCTGTTGTTGGATTGAAAGACCAAAAACCAACAATGTATCTCTCAGTACTTTCCAACTTCCCTTCCCCGTCTGTGGTTCTCCATCCCAAGCACACTGGTTCCAACTGAACACATAAATCTTTAAAAATGGGTTACAAATATATGATGTCATTTTCTAAAAAGGCTGCGTAATTTCCTAAAACAGCTGAGCACTGTAGTTTCCAGCCAACAAGAGTAAAGAGGGTATTTGTTGTGGACTATTTTTGGTTGTGGATTTGGTGTGCTAGTGAGTAAGAAGGCTAAAAAACTACTAATATAAAAGTGCGGCTTTGATTCAAGGTTCGACACTATAAGTAGTTCTTTTACGATCTTCACAGCTGACAGGATTTTGCCATACCAGCCATCAAAGTTATTTTCAGAAGCCTGGAGATAAATGTGTGTTATTTGTTCACATTGCCATTTCTAGGTAAAAACTCTTGTGCTTTCTTTTCATCTCTGCCATCTCTGTACTGATATCAGTCTGTCGTGCTGTCGCCTTCTCAGTCCTGGAAGATCTTTTCTATGTGATGTGACCATGTCACTTCAGTAGAAGCAGCCACAGTGCAGCAGTGTCTTTTATCACATACAGTGCGGAGTGTCACATGAATCTCATCTTTCCAGCATCAACACACTCTTATGCATTCAGACTGAGACATAATCAATCTAATAGACAAAATTAATAAGGGTATGTCACATAGCATCATGCCAAACATGCCGTGGTCATCTTTTTTTTTTTTTTTAAGTTTCACTATGACAACCATTCTATGAAATCCAAACTGTCATGATTAACTAGAATGACCTCTGATGTGCCAGATGAGTCACTAAGCCAACAAAGAACTTCACATCTGCCGTTGAGATCATGTCACACCATGGAAAACCGACCGTAGGCAGTGATTTAGAAAGACACAAAATGTTATCTGGCGAGCAATAATGACTCTTGTTGGTTTTGCCACATCCTTCAGACACCAGTCACTGCTGACAGGAAGTCAGCAGATATGGAAAAAAAAAAATTCAGTGATGAAAGATATCATCATCTAAGGCTGGGTTGCACCAACAAGGATTAATTTGAATTAAATCATGGTTTAACTTTTAATTACCTTGCACCAAACTCTTAAACTGCTTTAAATGGAGAAAGATTTGAGTTAAACTACCCTTTAAACTTAAGTTTAGTTTTTATACAAAACTTAGATTAAATTTATTTCTGTTGCACCACAACTTTAAACTCCAGTATTAACTTACACTACAGGAGGTTTAATTGTTTTTTTAATGGCTGCTTTTTTAATCAGTTTAAATTTTAAATTTCTTTTTTGAGATGGACTGAGCAAAATAATCAAGTTCCTTGAAGAAAATTAAGAGACAGACTCAACCCAATTCAGTTTTATGATGTGTCTATTCTTTCTTTCACTCCAGTTGATAATTTACCCAACAAGTTATCCTTAAAGGAGAAATTAGAGTTTCTTTGCAGAGTGATCATGAGCAGGCTAACTCTTTAACTAGCAAGAAAACAATATCACATTTTCATAGCTAACTAGCAAACAATGCAACATTTTGTTAATTCTAGCTTTTTTGCCATCACACTGACTCTGATCTTTTCAATTTTTAATTGGGCCACTTGCATATGTGGTCCTAAATTAGATACAGGTCTGATTTTTACAGTGCAAACTCAGTCTGAACTCATCAGAATTCATGCAACATTTAAGTCACTCACTCGCTTATATATATTATAAAACTGGCTTTCTCCTCATCCCTGTCCTCATTATCATCTCCTCATGACTGTGCTGACTTCCACTGCACATTAACTTATATATGAAACCATAAACACTGACTTCAGTGGCCTCCATATTTACTTTCATATGACAGCATTCTGTGTGTGAATCTTGTTCTTTTGCACATGCGGGTCTGTCCAGGACTGTGAGCTGTTCATAGTGGAATCTGATAGTAGACATGCTTAAAAACTAATGTGAAAAGCCAAACAAGAACAACAAAAAATCAGAACCAGTCCTGAGAAAGAAATCTTAATTGAGCACTAAACATGCAGTGTGAATGTGGTCTAACAGAGAAACGAAAGTATACTGAAGACATTATGCCACTCGCAAAATGACTATAAAAGAGTCAAGATAAAAAAGAAATGTCGATGGGAACTTTTTCAGTTCAAGCTCTGCAACGGAAAACCACAGCCATATCACCACGCTGCCCCCAGAGATGCATTCTTCCACTGAAAAATCAAAAGAACATCTTTTTAGAGAACATCTGCCCCTTCTGGATGACTGGATGACCAAATTATAGCATACACCCCCACAACCAATTACTGAAGATTTTGAGAGGTGAGGTGAAAGGCCTGCTCATTAGTCAGTCGGGTATAATAGCATGACTCATTACAGAGCATATCTGCATAGCTATTACACTGTGACGACAATAAATAACCACATACAAACACTGCGTCTTTTCATGTTTCTGACACTTGTCACTATATTCAGACTCTGATACAAAGATCATCATAGTGGATGATACATTAAATGTTTCATTTATTCTACCTCAGCCAATCACCGACGATTTTTTTATGCACCCTAAATGGTTTCAAATGATGTTCACAGATATGTTAAAATCCATGTTAGTGGGCACTTCTCCTTTGCCAAAATAATCCATCCACCTGAGAGATGACAGGTGTGGCACACAGAGATGACGGTTAAACAGCAGGATTATTACACAGGCCACTGTAATAATCCTGCCACTCTGAAATATGCAGTTTTATCTTGAAAAAAAAAAAACATTTATTGGACACTAACATATTACTATTTAACATAATGCTACAATTTTCTTCCAAAGGAGGGCAAAGTCATGACCCACTCAACCCTGCCTCTGATTGGCTCGTAGTCATTGCCTTTGTTGGTTGGATTGGTTAGGTTTAGGCATGATGACCAATTAGAGAAATAAATGTGAAGCAAAGGGTTCTGTGTCACTTTTTATTGTGACCAGTCCAAGCCACACCTTTACAACAATCCTGCTGTTAATTCAACATATCAATCCATCCACGCCTAATCTATTGTTCTGTGAATGGAAAGATGTTTTAGACATTTTTAAGAAATTAACCTTTTCTGTGAATGGAAGAAGTTGTAGATCTTTAACTTCAACTCATGAAAAAGGGGAGCAAAAACAAAAATGCTGTGTTTATATTTTTGCCAGAATGGCATCAGTGGCATCATTGGTGACAAGACCTCATACAAAGTCAATTGTGCCTTGACCTTGAAATGTCCCTTGGGACCATAAACATTGGTGCTGATCTTTGAAATATCATGTGTTTGATGCAGCTTTTTGAACTAAAGGGCATTCAATAATACCGCAGGCGCCTTATAATAAAATGACAAAATAAAACTGTACAGTGCAATATCCTGCACTATATTTTAAAACATTATTCCTAATAACACAAATCCGACCTGCCTTTGTATTCAGGAAACCCTTTAACCTCCTTATAAAGATGCCAAACCAATTCTGAACACTGTTCAGTTCTGTGTCTGCCAATAAATTCCATAAAACTGTCTTGTGATCCTCAGCTATTTAATGACCAAGCAGTGTAGTAATCAAACCAACAAATCTCAAGTTGGCTGAGATTCACTAACAGTTAGTAAACATTCTGGAATCTGAGGCCTGTTAGACGCTTTTCTGGTAATGACATGCCTTGACATTTATACATATTTAACCTAATCTAAAAAAAAACATTGATTCCAAAGGTCATACACTTTCAAAAACCTTTCTTCAGCGGTGCAACACAGTATTAACATTTCTGGCCTTTTGAGACTTTTAAGCTCTGAACCTTGAAAACATAAGTTTGGCTACACATAGCTGATTAAATCATTCAGAGATTTCAAGTGTTTTTTGTTTTTTTTCCAAAGCTAGTGGCCTACACAACGACTAAGTGCCAACACACAGTTAATAGTGTTGCTCCCAACTATCTGTCCTCACCTCTGTTTTGTCATTTTGGGCTTTTTCACATGTTTTCTTGCCTCAAAATGTCCCAATAACAACCGCTGAATTACCATGTTGTTATCATATGATTTCTAACTACACACATTTTAAAGTATACTGTTGGGAGGAGGAGAATGTTTTTTATGATTCTAAGAAAAAAAGCTCTTGAGCTTTGTCAGCAGTCTGGCAAAATTTCTGTTTTATATGGCCAGTGGAATTACCGAAGCCAGACGGTTAATCGTGTCACTTAAAACAATGACGAAAAATGTATTTTCCACAATAAAATGAGAAGTAGATAGATGAATAGATGAGAAGTTAATAAAAATAACCCTTGAAAATGAAAACTATCACAAAATGATGATGAATAGACAAATTAACACGTTTTAATGTATCTTTCTTTCTCTTGAAGTGGCTTGATCTGCTGCTCCTGCCAGTAATGTCAGCTAACATGTTAATGGACTTAACTCATCTAAAATCGCACTGAAAATTATGGAAAAAGCTGCAACAGCGGGGCAAAGCCATGAAAACAGACAGAGATCTATTAGAGGGTAAACTAACATAACATTAGCAAGGACCATAGATGTAACATTAACATTACTTATGATTGGCTGTGTTTCGTTATTGCTATGGGTTGGAATTATTGTAGGATTAATGTAGGCTGCCAACTCTCAAATGTTCTCTTACATGAGCCAACATTTAAGATTTTAATGCAGTATAATTAATCCACTATGGTATACATGATGATGCCCAAAAAATCTCTGTTATTTTTGTCATGAAATAGAAGAAATAAATATAATTTGAAGAAATTTTAAAGAATATTTATTTTAGGGTTAAGTTTAGGGTGTTTCCCCTTAAAGCAACACTGTACTATAAAGGTTAGGAATGAAAAAAGAGTTTAGTTATTGTTTAAAAAGTGAATAAACTTTATTACAACACTAATGGAAAATATTAAATTGCCTTACCAGTTTAACATTTATGAACTCATTTGAGTCAAGTCATCAAGTCTGTCTGGACATTCAAGGCAACATTTACATTTTAACAGGTTCCCATTACTTAATTATCAAATAAAGTAAATTAAACAATTAAAAATTAAACTTTACTCATCTATTCACATGAATCAATTTTTCTCCAGATTGTAAAATGATGAGGAGAGCTGAATCATGTGAGGAGGGCTGCAAAAAACAGATTCAACATGACCTCCAGAGAGTCATGTGACAAATTAAAACACTGCTATGAGTTCCCTTAGGGCGCTGCCTCTTTTTAAAATAATACACTATAATTGAGGATGTATTATGTATGTGTAAAAGGCCAAAAATGGGTATGTTACCTAGAGGCGCAACCATACCATAGAGTGTTAGTTTAGTATGTCTGAGCAACTACTCTTCATATTTGACAGTCTGTCCACACATTGTACAGAGCCGGATGTCGGACGTCTGTGATACTGGCCTGTGTTACCTTCAGAATAATAAGTCTGTTCATATTCAGCTTCCTTCATCATGTAGTTCTTTACATTATTTCACCCTCCCCCTGTATGCTCACAGCAAGTGAACGCTGGGCCTAATACAGGAACCTAAATGCATGTACTATGAGCACCAGCAAACAGTGAATCTGGGACATCAAGCAAATGATTAGCTCAGCTTAACGATGTTTCAGAGCAGCAGCGGCCTACATTGATGTTGGCTGAAGCTAAATACGCTCTGTAATCAAGCTGGAGCAAACAGGTGGCTGTATATGTACTCTATATATTAGTGTAAAACGAAAGTAAGACTAAAGTTCATGGTATGGAATAATGAAACTGTAAAAAGTTATTAGTCTAAGTAACATACATAATAAATAGGATTTTATTTGTATTAGTGCCAACTGCAGTGTTTCACTAGGCATTTGCCAAAACCACAGAGAGATTCACCTTTAAAAAATGACGAATAATCATTTTCCACATCGGCTGGAAATTAATCTGCAGGGTTGCTGGTGTGATGACAAGATAGCGCCTGGAGGCTGCCAGTTGCAGCCATCACTGATATCACAGGAAGTCATTGCAAACAAAGGCGTAAACAGCCATCTGTGGTGTCAAAAGTGCCAGCTGAATCCCACTGATATCCTC
Source organism: Lutjanus campechanus (assembly GCA_027495735.1). NCBI lineage: Eukaryota > Metazoa > Chordata > Actinopteri > Lutjaniformes > Lutjanidae > Lutjanus > Lutjanus campechanus. The sequence continues at coordinate 21,630 of JAJHUR010093723.1, read as the reverse complement.
TCTCCCTTATACTGCCCTGATCTGCTAACAAGGGCCTGACAGTTGCTGTTGAAGCCTCTGGCTGGGTTTAGCATGTAGAGCCGCAACTAATGAGTGTTTGCCCAGTGGTTAGCACTGTCAACTCACAGCGCGGAGGTCCAGAGTTTCAACCTGACCACTTCGTTTCAATTCAGCTATAATTACTAGTTACTTCATCTGACCGTCTGCAAATTAAGAAGGAGGCAACTCCCTGTATGTGTGAAGCTTTAACCAGCAGATGTTTGGTATTTTTGCTTACTAATTAACCAAAATAATTAAATCACAATCTGATAACATGTGAAAATCACATTTTAATTTTCATGAGTGATTATAAACAAAAATAATATCCAGTCTGTTTATTCATTCCTTTGGGATCTCGTTCATATAAGCACTCCCAGGTAATTCAAGGACATGCAACCCATTTTTTAAGTGGTTCTCTCATTACGAACAATCCAAGCACTTTTCTTCAATGGCACCTTCTGCTGGGCATAAATCACAAGAGCATAACTGTACTCCAAATTTAGAAATCTATTTTCAACCAGAAGATGATAAAGATTTAAGGTAGATCTTAGCACACTGACTTGTAGAAACCACAGTGGACAATTATGTTTTACGTAAATGAGTTAATTCATCCAGAAACTCAAATTTAAAGATGATTTTAGGTTAAACTCTTCCTTTGGAAAAACTTTAGTAATAAAACAAATAATGTTTTTTGGGGAATGTTTTTTTGTGGATTCCTGACCATAGTTTTCAGAATAAGTTCATGACTTAAGCTGCTGATAAACTTTAGGAAATAAAGTAACAAGGCAAAACTAACATAAAGTGGGTGATGAGAATAAAAAACAGTTGGAAGTGAGTAATAAAGCCTGTCTGAGACAGATTTATTGGAGGAGTGTCACCTTTCATTTCTCTCCAGAAGCCTTCAACACTCTTAAATAACAGAGATACTGTAATTTAAATAAATAAGGGCACACACTTGAGTCTAAGATCATAAATATTAAGTTTTGCCTGTAGGTAAATATCACTGGTATAAACACCTCTCCTGTCTCTACAAAACTGGTAATTTTTCCTGCACACTCACAGGTATCTCTTTAAAGGAAAGTTCTGCACTTTTCATGTGAATGTCCAGTCAGTGTTGATGGTATACAGTGAACTGCAGCAATAAATTCCTCAGTGCTACCATATTCACTGAGAAAGCTTGATTTCCAGGCTGCACCTCTGGGTAGCCACAGGACATGCTAGATGAGAACTTTTTGTCACCTAACACTATGTTTTGGCCAACAAAGCAATACCTATAGGCTAAGGAAACACATTTTTCTAAAACTAAAAGACTCAAGTTTATCTAAAGTAGAAAAGTGAATTATCTCAACTGAAGATTATAGGTCAGCAAAACCAGAGTTTTCCTTCTACAATGTGTGGACTACAATTTACATTTGAGTCTAGATAATTTGATATCAGTCCAGTAGGAAGCTTTTAAGAGAAATGCCTGGACATGGCCTACTTTAAATACAGTTATCATCAGTATAAACAGTGAAACACATGAAATAAATAAAACACATGAGCAGCACAAGGGGAAAAAAAAATTGAGAGGTGATTTTTGACATCAGATCTGTGGAGGTTAATGTGGGTCAAGTGAAAAAGAATAGGCCTAATTAGAAACATAGTGTGATTGCAATTATTGATTGCACCACCTGTGATGAGGTGGAGCATTCCAAGAAGAAACTGAAGAGCACAAAAATCACTCACAGGCAATTTACGCTGACTTGAATTACCAAATCAGAACATTTGCATGCATTAACAGATAGCTGGCAGTGGAGGAGGCTATGCATGTGTCTAGGCAGATTGGTCATATTTCAGTGCTGAAGGAAGACAGGCACATGGGCAAAATCAGAGGTGATAGTATTACCATCAGAATCATCATCATCATAATTGAAATCATTGTTGTTATTATTAAAAGTGCGTTTATTTACCATCTGTGTTTTGTCGTGCTCTCCATCCTTCACCACAGAGACAACGACCGGAGGATAGAGAGGGGGGAGAAAAACAAAAATAAGTGATATAACTTTTTCAGTGCTACTGTAGGCAGCTTTTTCAAAATAAAACTCACACTTCAGTTTGAGTGCTTGGCATTTACACCAGCACCACAGAATAAAAAAGCCAACAATTTTATAACTCAATAAATTAACTGTAGCAGATTTTCAAGCTCAAAGCAAGTGTTCATACTTATAATTTTACAATTTCTCTGTATTTTTGTTTTTACACATATTTTCTAAAGGAATACTAGCCTTTAGTAAATTTTCAATTGTATGCAGGAGACAAAAAAATGTTTTCAGAGTTTCCATTAGCAACCACCAGCCATGTTTTAGTCCTGAACTCTTGCAGAGGTAATTCAGAGTAATGATTTCCCTGCAGTGAGTTTAGTCAATAACTGTATCATTTCACCAGCATCGTTAGTTAGAGATACAGACGAAACTGAGATTTTTGAGATAGTGAACATATGAGCAGAAGGAAAGAAAAGGACAGGGCTGTTGCTCTACTACTAGAGACAAGAGATTAGTGGGGCTCCTTTCTCTGCATTAAAGAGATCATTTGGATTATTTGAGGCAGGCTGTATGATGTACCTAGCCATACTATGTGTATTACCTACAGTAAATGGTGGCCAACACACCCCCCAGTTTGGAGAAGCAGTTGGAGAACCAGCATGGAAGCTAAGCAATGTACTGCTGTGCACAGGGTCAGCAGCAAAATGTATTTCACTCACTTAAAAAAAAGGTAAATAAATATAAGTTTAAGTTTATGCTATATTGAGATAGACCTGCAGCTCCCGTATTCTGCAGGGTAAAATGAATGATTTTGCCACTGGAGTCTGGTTGGGCGAGAGAGAGAGATATTTGGCTTATTTAACAGCAGTTTTCCATTGGAGAAGGGAAAAAAGTGTCAAAAATATTCTAAATATAGTGTATGCGAACTGATATTGATTTCTTTCATGGGCCTTTTTAGAGGTAGCTAGAATGTATTTTGCTGCTGACCCTGCCCACAGCAGTTCATTGCTAAGCTTCCATGCTGGTAAACCTCTCTGCTTCTCCAAACTGGGCGAGTGTCAACCCCCATCTGCTACAGGTAATACACTGACTATAGGTAAGTATTTCATCCAATCCCACTTTAAATAATCCAAACTATCCCTTTAAGTATCAGTGTTGGGTCAATAATAGATACAGAGTTGCTTATTTAATATTCATGTTGGTATTACTTGTCCATTGTTGATGAATGAAGTAATCAACTAACAGTAGCATACTCCTCAAAAAACCTTTTCAAGACTAATTACACATCTGTAGAGCCAGCTTTACACAGAGAGGAAATAAAACAGAAGCAGAGAGAGGTGGAATGCACGGCAGAAATCCTTTAAGACAAATTGCTTTCTGTTTGTCAGGTGCATTTCTGCCCCTCCCATCTCAAGTTTGTGTCAAGGCAATTAGTGCTCAGACTGTTTGCCTGTGAGACAAGGACTGAATACTGCACTAGAGAAAATTAACTGTTTGTGAAGCAAAGCAGAAGAGTAGCTGGCTTACAAGCTCATTATAAAACTAGCCCTCCATCCTACATTACTATGTCAGGAACGGTATGGCAGTAGTAGTATTTTTGGAGCAGGCTTTTTCCTCAGCAAATTTTCATTTTCAATCAAAATTACTTGTAAGCCATCCCTGCTTTGACAAAGGACAAACAGAATAGACAGAAGAAAAGGAGGCTGTGACATGCAAGGTCAGGACTAAGAGGATTCAAACCCACAACAAAGCAAATATGTGATGTGTGTCTACTAAAGCTCAACGAGAACTATTCTATTCCACCCCGACCTTGGATTTTTGAGAAATAATTCAATTTTCTGCTGCCTAAGAAAATATAAACAGCTGAGATGTTTCATTGTTGTGTAACTGCTTCAAGAGCCGATCTTATGAAAGTGAAATGAATAAGAATCTTTGGGACAAAATGTACAATGTTAATGGATGCTAACCATTGCTATTAGGTGCACATGTACAAGGTTGTGGCTGCATAATATAGAATACACGGACATGAATATGCAAATCTGATTATGCCCTTGTGTGAATGTGGCTGCAATTTATCAGTTCAAAATGAAAAGAAATATATATTTAGATTAAAACTCAACAACCCCAATTCCAAAAAGTTGGGATGTTGTGTAAAACACAAATAAAAACAGACTGCAATGGATTAATATTTTTTGACCTATATTCAATTGAATACAGTACAAAGACAATATATTTAATGTTTAAACTCAGGCATGCATGGGGTGAGTTTCACAATTTGGGCATTTCATCAACTACAATCCATGCTATCATTAAAAGATTGAGAAAATCCAGAGAAATCTCTGGATGTAAGGGGCGAGGCTGAAAACAAACACTGAACAAACAATCAAGTTACCCTTGATTCTTCTGGTGGCAGTGCATCAAATCTGACATGATTGTATAAAGGATGCTACATGGGCTTGGGAAAACCTTGGTAAACCTTTGTTGGCTGACAGTTCGTTGCTGCATCTACAAATGCAAGTTAAGACTCTACCATGCAAAGTGAAAGCCATTGACAACATCCAGAAATGCCGTCGACTTCTCTGGGCCCCCGAGCTCAGCTGAGATGGACTGACACAAAGAGGAAAAGTGTGTTGTGTTCTGATGAGTCCAAATTTCAAACCATCCAGATTGTTACCAGCACTAACTTCAAAAGCTAACATCTGTGATTGTATGGCACTGTGTTAGTGCCCATGACACAGGTAACTTGTGCATCTCTGAAGGCTCCATTAATGCTGAAAAGGTACATCCAGTTTTTGGAGCAACATACGCTGCCATCCAGACGTCTTTTTTCCAGAAATGTCCCTGCTGATTTCAGCAAGACGGTGCCAAGACACATTCTGCACATGTAACAGCAGTGTAGCCTCATAGTAAAAGTGTTCGGGTATTAGATTGTCCTGCCTGCCTGCTGGCAATGGAGACCATGAACTGTTGAGCAACTGAAGTCTTATATCAAGCAAGAATGGGAAGAATCAATCAATCATCTTGTGCTGGATTCAACTGAATATAGGTCATAAATGATTTAAAAATCATTGCATTCTGTTTTTATTCCCGTTTTACATAGCGTCCCCACTTTTTTGAAATTGGGGTTGTGTTTATGTACTTGTTCTCAGATTTTTTCCTCAAAAATGTATGTGTGAATGCCATCATTCAAACCTAAAATGTGTTTTCTGTCCTTGAAAATGGTGTGTCACATCTGAATGAGTGGATACAGGAAGGTAGGTGCGTGATACCGACCTTCGACGGCCCTCTTGAAGAACACCTTGCAGCTGCCGCAGGTTACGACCCCATAGTGGCATCCAGAGGCCTCGTCTGAACACACCAAACAGATCTTATGCGTCTGTCCACTGGGCTTAGATTGGCCGGGCACCACAGAACTGCTGGTGTCTCCTGCTCTGGGCGATGAGCTGAGAAACAGAGGGAAGAGAGAAAAATATGTCTAGATGAGTGAGCTGCATGTAAATATAAAGGTGTCTGTAATAAATTCAAGGTAGGCTGCAGATCACTGGTTTATGGGTATAGAAGTCTCAGTGGTATGTTGGACTGTTGCTAGGAGACATGAAAACCCTGTGGGCAAATCCGGTCGGCTAAGGGAAATATCTGAACTGAAAACAGATAAACATTTCGATTGTGCTGCTGTTTCTCTGATAGATGGAGGCTTTCTCCTGTGGTAATGGTTAGAAATTAGATTGGAACAAGGGCTTGAATGTTTAGCACAAGGCTGGTATTGCTTAAAGACTGAAACCATATCATAAATGACTGATTACTAAAACTTAAACAAAAATATCTTTCACAGTAAAGAGGCCGAAAACTGGAACAACACATGAGACAGTTACTTAACAGTCTTCTGTGTATTACACCACAATTACGCAAAGCATTAACGTCAGTGGTAATTTTGAAGAGCTTACTGATTGTTAAGGCTTAAAGGGATGGTTTAAATTACTTGATGTGGGCTTGTACTGTATGAGGTACTTGTCGACAGTAAGTGTATTACCAATGTATAACTAGTAGATGCCAGTTGGTACACCCCCAGTTAGAAGAGGCTGAGGGGGGCACCAGCACAGAAGCTATGCAGTGTACTTACCTCAAAAAAAAAAAGAAAAAGATATCAGTTTAAGTGTACGCTATATTTAGAATATTTCCACTGTTTTACTTCTGCTTTTTCTGAATGGGAACCCCCATTATCTAAGCCAAATATTGCTCTCCCCAAACCAACCAGACAGCATGGGCAAAATCAGTCATTTTGCCTCACAGAACACGGAGGTTACTGGGCTACCACTGCCTCAATCTGTTTGTTTTCATTGTATTACTGTGTAACTTTGGTGAATGTTAGAGAAAAGTCACACAATAACACAAGCAAAGTCACAGATTGAGGCAGTGGTAGCCAAGCAACTCCCATGTTCTGTGAGGTAAAATTACTTATTTCACCTATGGAGTCTGGCTGGTTCAGAAGGAACAATATTCGGCTTGAATAACAGCAGCTTCCTGTCGGAAAAGGCTGTCTGATGGCAAAGTAAAGCAAAAAATATTCTAGATATAGCATCCACTTTAAGTGATATTGATTTTTAAAGGTAGACCTTCTTTTAAGTGGCTAAAATACCTTTTGTTGCTCATGCCATCCACAGCAGTATATTGCTTAGCATGTGCTGCTACTCCTATCTGCTTCTTCTAACTGGGGGCATGCCAAACAGCATCTACCATAGTTAATTTATTGACTGTGAACAAGTACCTCATACAACCTCACATCAAATGATCCAAACTATCCGTTTAATGTGTAAGCAAATCAGTCAAAACCAATGAAGCCTCTCATGGGGGCCTCTCATGTTCTTCCGTGCAGTAACTAAGCTCTAAATCTCATCCCAAGCCTCCAATTTTGTTGCGATGCACATTAGGGCCTTGTTTAAACCTCTTGAGAAAACTTGCGCGGCATACACAAAGAGATGTCATTTCCTATAATTAGGCTTCAAGTAATGGAGACACCTGAACTGCAGCGTGAAGCTCAAGTCGGCACCAACACCAATTTGTCAGATGTATTGCAGGCAAAGTGCCAGTGTGTACATTGAGAGTGTGTAAGGTTTGCAGGGCGTGTTGTAGCCAAACAGACTCCAGACTAGTGTCAGACTGACACCGCTGTGTAATCCATGACAAGAATTTGACCGCATTAGAAGGGCTTAAATCTTTTCTTCCTTGTTTGTTTTGGCAGCACTGTGGCAGTTGGAATGTATATGGGCATTATGTAACAGAGTTGGCTTGCTAAGCTTGATAATGACTTTACATTCAGGCCTGTAGCTATCTTAACCATGGTGCTGTGAACTAATACAAAGAATTGTTCCGAACCATTTTCTCTCCACGGCTGTCAAGCTACAGAGCCACGTTTGCAGGACAGGAGTGGGGAGAGTATATAACTGAAATGTGTTAGCGTCTGTCTCACAGACCTGGAGCCACCCCCATCCGTCTTCCCAACCAAGCACGACCTAAATTCACAGTGGCCGGTGCCTCATGGTCATTGGAAAGACGACACTGGCTTATGCAAATTGGACCGCAACCAAGGGGGAATAGAGGTGGTGGATCTTGGAAGACATCCAGCTAAGAAGTTTAGCTGTAGCTTAACACTGAACTAGCCAAGATCATTCCTGACACATGCAGACAGGTTCACATAGTAGCGGGATTGAGAAAGCGATGCCAGCTTCACTTTTGGCAGTCATCTGAAAAGCATACAATCACACTGTTTTGCAGATGGCATAAACAGAGGGGGGCAGGAGAGCAGGGAGCTGGTTCACAGAGTCTGAAAGACCCCCACAGTGATGATGACATTATCTGTAGTCATCAGAGATGCTAAAAACATATAAAGTCCACTAGAAACTCGAAATATCCTCTTTTTTGCAGTCAAAAATCAAATCTTACGTTTTATCGTATTTTGTTAGTTTATCATTTTTTAGAAACAGACATGCACAGTGTGGATGTAACAATATATTCAATATTGCTATATCACAATAAATAGAAATTTCCCCACTGGACTGTGATGATATCTACCGTGACATTACAAGCTTATTTTTATTTTTATTATTTTTAGTTTATTTTACAAAATAACTGCTACTGACTGCTGCATTGTTTGGCCTACAAATCTTGTTTTCCAGATGTAAGAAAACATGTTTGGTACAGATCTGAATAAAGGTCACATGTCATGCAGCCCTGCTGGCTACTTTTATTTTATATTAATAAAGAACCGTAGAAGCACTTTAAGTTAAAAGGAAAAACAAGATATACAAGCAAAGAATGCTGCATACATTCTTATTTAACAAACATTTAAGTTGTCATTTAAAAAAAACTTAATATTGCAATAAATATATCATGGACTTTTTAATTCTGGTTTTTGTATATTGTTACATCCCTAATCCACAGCACGCTGCAATGACAATTTATGAAACGATAATGGGCTTCACTGTAATAAAATTCCAGACGATTAGTAATACTGTTTCAAATTTGAATTTTCATGATAAGCATGTTTGATCACTAAATAAAAGTTGGTGAAAAGATTTCAGTGTACGTATCAGTACTTTTTGAACAGTTTCAGTCCATTTTAACAATACCACAATAATACTGATTACCGTGATAATTTTGGTCGTAGTCGTGATATAGAATTTTTCATGCCATTTTATCTGTAGTGACTTAATTAAAAGTGGATTAGCTTTGTGAACTTATTGCACTATATTTATTACATAGAATGAAATATATAATATCAATCTGGGACAATGGTTGTTATGTCTTTGACAGCTGAAAGTAAGATTTGGGACAGTTAAAGGAACACTGAGGAAAAAAGTTAATTTCAAGCTCTGAGTGAAAAATAGACCAAGGATTTATTAAAAACGAGAAATCCAAAACTCAACCACAGACCTAGAGGGCTGCATGACTAATACCGAAATGACTGTGCATGGCTCATTTTGAAACTTATCGAACCCACAACTTGTAACTGTCTTTTACACTCTGATACAGATACAGTAATTAACCTCAACAAAACAGTGACCTAGATTTGACACCAAAATCCTACAAACCCAAATACCTAACAGCCATTTTCACCTCACTGTGCAACTGATCCTGCACATACTGTAAACTGTGTGATGCATCACAGACTAGTAAAGGCAACATGGATAACTTTCCCTTAATGATTACAGGATTTCCCATAGTAATCACATTTCCTGACACTCAAATGAACTAATTCAGTTCACCCTCATCCTGACCTGCACACACTATGGTTATACTTAACTGCAACATGAGCACTCCGCCAATTTTGGCACACAGTTCCTAATATGTACCAGCCTTAACTCTGGACCGTCGGCCTGGCAGTAGTAGGGTATTAATAGAAATAGTCCTCTTTGAACCCCCTGTTATGAGGAGTATGGTGTCCTCCTGCTATGTGCTCATCTTTCTGGCTCTCTCATTACTTGTCAACTTAAAGCGGCTATCGCTGGATTTGAGCGAAGATGCTGTGAACACTAATTATCGGGCTGTGCTTGACCTGTGATGGCTCTCTTGGGAATTGCTCAGCCACCGGAAAAAAAAGACTGACTGCCAGTGAAGCGGGAGATCACATGACACAGAGAGAAGCACATGTAGGCATTTACAGTGTTTGGTTTAACAGTTTGGGTTTTCTTTCCAGATGATTAGAGTTTTTTGTGGTTACAACTGCACTCCAAGTCCAGATCTAAAGCATTTTATGTTCAATGTCTTGTCTTAATTGTTTTTTCTTAATTTCCCTCTTCTTTTGATTGCCATTTTTAGCATGTCAAAGTGTAATAGGGAGCCATCAGAAAGGTCACATTTTACACAATTCTATTCTAAAGTGTGTTAAAATGCTGGTAATGAACAAATGACCACAGGGTGGCATTTATAATCATATAAGCATTCATAATCCCCCGTTCTCCTGCTCTAACTCACATGCTCCTCCCATGGCTGAGCCAACAAGTGTGGCTTTCAGCCATGCAGCGCAGATTCAAGCCTCATTAGGAACGCCTGCATACTGGACCAGAGTGCAATAAACATGTTCACTTTCTCTCTCCCTCTCCCTCCCTCTCTCTCTCTCTCCCTCTCTCTCCCTCTCTCTCTCTCTCTCTCTCTCTCTCTCTCTCTCTCTCTCTCTCTCATACATCACACATCTACACACAGTGATTAACAGAGTCTGGTACACATATGCAGAAGACGGAACCATAATCCAACAAACACACCTGCACACACAAACACAATGCTTTTTGTACTGCGGGGCAGAAGATGTGAATAAACACATAAAAGGAGGTTGCAGTTCATTGCACTTTGCTGTTCTTTCTCTTCTCACACTGCTCTTAGTGCACACACACGTGTGTTTGTGTATTGCTGCACAGAATTGATTGTATCAGACAAGCACCCAGTCTTATAAAGCGCAAGTGTAAAATCTGAGCAGGCTGGACAGTGTTTACACTCTGTGGCATGCTGCCAATAACTTCCTGCTCTATTTTACTTTTACCTCTAAACATCTCTTTCTCAGTGTGAACACATGCTAACAAGATGTGTCAATACTGAAAGATCGTGCAGATATACTGGACAGTCTTGGCAAGAAGACTCAGGAACGAAAACAATAAATTAAATGAAACCCTGCTGCAACAGACAGTGTGTGCCTGCAGGATTTTGTTAAGAATGCACAATCGTCTCTATCTCGACACAAATTGTATATTCATAGAGAGCATACCAGGACTGGAATTTCCTCATTTTAAGGGCGAAGCCACTTGGCCTTTGGTGTTGTCAAAAGCCAAATGCCAGGGCAGCAAGACCATCAAATAAAATGATGATTTTAAGTCCACATTTATGTAATGAATTTAACCTAAGGGTTAAAAATGATTTTATTTTGTTAGTTTTTTCAGAATTTGTTAACGCTAAGTACAAGGACACTGGAGATCAGTCAGAGGTCAGTCTATATAATGATGTCATACTAAATAGTGTGTGATATATGAGTTATTATCTTAAAGTATGTTTCTCATTATTTTGAGATAATAACACATTATTCTTTATATGAGGTGGCAAAATAAAGACAAATTCATATGACCATTTTTCACTGAATTGCTTGCCCCTCACGGGTGTAGGGTCCGGGGACTGAGGTGCTGGACCCTGCTTCCCTGGGAAGTGCGAATCAATTTATTATTATTGTTGATTAAAAATGGTTGGAGGGCCACCTGGCACCCTTTTGGGGGCCTGATTTGACCTGCAGGCAGCAAGCTGAGTATCCTTGACTTATAAGATCTTCTTTTTTTTTTCATTGCATTGCCAGTAATGAGATTCCATGACACAGCACATCCAGCAGCGCAACAAAGAGGAAGTATGTGTTAACAGAGACTCCAGTCTACAGTGTAAACCACAGAATTGTATAACATCAGGCTTCATGATCAAATAAAGTTTATATCACGTTGACACCTCTGTCCATATTCACACGCTCCCTTTCTCACGCTGGTCCTGAGTGCTCTATCCACACCACCACTGGTTATGTGTGGCAATCAGAATCTTAACAAAAACACTGGTGTCTAAAGACTGTACTGAGAGGAAAGAGGAAGAGGAGAAAATGGCAGAATCAGCTGGGGCAGTGTGGGCAGGCCATCAAGACCACTGTGGCTGCAGGGGGTATAATTTTTTAAAGGGGCATACGGCCAAACTGAGGGGACAAGGCTGGCATGGTCATTGTGAAATTCCTGCCTTGGTGCATATGATATATAACTGCAAATCAATTCTGACTTCCCTCCCCGATGACTCAGCTCCTTTGTATGCTTTATTCCATTGTCAACAAGTTTAATCCAATAGCAAGGATGTTGATTTTCAATTAATCACACAAACATGCCAACTGTTAATTTAATTTACATCAGAATAAAATCAGACCAGAGCAGCTCCACAATCTATAAACGTGTTATACATTTTCTTAATGACATAATGTTACATGATGAGGCGGTGGAAAAGATGGATCAGCACTAATGACAGTCCACAACAAACAAAGTGCCTGCAGCAGCAATGGAGGCAGAACTGAACTGGGCTGACCTGCTGTGTCACTGGGGAATTGTATACCAGTAACTACAGTGGGAACTGACGAGAGAACCGTTTTTTTCCATGAAGATCAAAGCTTTTTTAGGCTAATGTGTGGGAGCAGAAAGTATGAGATGGGCGGTGGGAGAGTGAAGTGGAATATGAGAACATTCGCAGTGCTGAGGCTTGACGTAAACGTGGAAACTGATCGAATTGGCCAAACATTATGGTAGACATTTGGGAAGATTAATGCATGCAATTGTGGGGTTTCTAACTTGCTTTTATCACGAGATTACATATCACTGTTGAGCAAAAAGGGTCTTGTAGCCATGCTTTTGACTTCTACGTTTCTATGGGAACTATGTCTAAAATTATTGGATAATGTTAAAAATACATCTGACGGCAAGAACAGTTGTTGTTTGGATGCCAATCTATTGTTTCTGATTATACTTTGCAGGTCTTTTTAATTCCAGAAAGCCTGAGTGGGTAGTAATTGAAAATTTGGAGTTTTATTATGTATTCTACGCACATTTATCTTAGCTGAATAGCTATATGTTGCTCGTTTCTACAGAAATATTTCCATGTTTTTTTATAGCAACCTTGGCACATAATGAACATGCCCCATGTTCTGCCTACTCACTGATACTGAGTGGGCTCTCTGGAAGGCCAGCCATTATTGGAGACCCATAGAGAAGGGAGTGTGATGACCTGATATTACTTGTGTCACCTGGTCTGACAGCCCATCTTAGGGGTACACACACTATTTATAGACTGGCATGATATTTATTGGGCTGTGGGATTACCTGATTCAGTCAAGATACCATGCTTTATCATCATTGAACGATTTGCAATATATTATGTACTGCAAATTCGTTGGAATTGTGACATGTCATCATGATCTGCACATAGTGAATGACTCATTCCTAAAAGCAGACAGGCTAAGATTAAGCCTACGCAATCCGAGATACGATATGCAAAAAAATTGCACAATAATGTGATAATGAAGTGTGCATATTAACTTGTTTTCTTTGAAAGCTGCTACAACTGTTGGTATTTTATTTTACCGTGCCTGTGTTTGTAACATGTCGTCTCTCCTGAATCCAAAATAATTCCACATAGCTGCTCTTTTTCAGCACAAGGTCTTCATCAACCATATTTCCTCACACTTCTCTCCTTCCTCTTCCATCATGTTAGCTAGCCACCTGCCACCAAATTGATACCAATTAAAGGACCAGTGTATAGGTTTTAGTGTCATCTAGCAGTGAGTTTACAGGCCGAATCTAATGGGTATTTGGTATGCCCATTCTGAAGTACTGCAGAAACATGACAGTACAACATGGTGATCTCCATGGAAGAGGCCTCTGTAGATATAAACAGCCCATTCTAAGGAATCAAAAACACAACAAGTCTTATTTTCAGGTGATTATACATGAATGAAAACATGCTTATGAATATTATATTCCATTTCTGCCATATTCTCTCAAGAAATTCCTGTAAATCTGAGGGTAGCTGATGACTAGCTGGCGCTTCATCTGATTCAACAAATGGAGTGGGTGGCTAATGTATCGGGGGCTCCATCTGATAGGCCAAATGTTTGCATGCTGTGCATGAATGTATGACACATGCACTGATTTTTGTATACATTGCGCTTTAAGCTTTCTTTTGTGATGTGTTTATTGCACAGATTTAGATTGTGATGATGATGAAAATCAATTTATCAGTCAGAGGTAACTAAAACAGAGGGCTGCAACTAAAAATTCTATTCATTATCAATTAATTTACCGATTATTTCCTCAATCAATCAATCAATCAATCAATCAATCAATCAATCAATCAACCCCAAAGTTCTATGTTTGAAATGTACAGTATGGGTCATCAGCATTTAGAAACTTATGGATGCTAACTTGCATGTTCCCCCATTTGCATATCAATTAGCATTAATTAGCATAGCTGTCTAAGGACAATATTTCAGCAACTGCTTGGCTGATGTGGACAATATAAGAGTGGTTTGGGGCATTATTATATATTGCGACATCTGTAATTATTATGCTTGATAATTATCCTTATATTACACTGGATGATTATTTAAAAAAACACATTCAGTTTAAATGCTGTATTAGTGATGTCATATAAACAATGTATAAACCATATGCAACATCATAAATGTATAATTATTTGGTAATACTGTGCAGCCCTGGTACATGCATCATCAACTCATTATGTAACACAATAAAGATTAAAACGGACTTTTTAATCTTTATTGTGTAATTTCTCTGTTTTACTGTATTTTTTCCCTCCCTGTCTTTCCCTACTCTCACTTCCTCTGCCTCCATCACATCCGTCTCCCTCACAGACTCGCAGGCTCGTCCTCCCTCATTGCTCATTTCCCCTCTTCCTCTTCCCCTCGCACCGCCTCATCTGCCAGGGTTATATAATATTCGTATTACTGCTGCTGGGGCAGACGCCTCCTCCCCCACCCCTCCATCCACCCCCCTGCACTCAGCCTCTCAGCCAATCCAGTGTCACTACTGGCAGAAGTATGGAGGAGGTCAGGCGAGTCATGGGATTATCCAACTCACCTACCCGGAGACAAGCGTACACAGCGTATGTGTGTGTTTTCTGTGTATGTGTGTGTCACTAATAGGAAGCTTGCATGTGTGTGTTTTTGCGTGTGTGTGTTTGTGTGTGTTGATTTGGTCTTTGAATTACTGAGTGAAGCCTTTGGTTGCTAAAGAGGAGCAGAGTTATAAAGCTACCCTTGTTTCAGAAATCATCATGTGATTGTGTGATGGCTCCCTCTTTTCTTCTCTCTTTTCCTGCCGATAAACTCCACCCACCCACCCACCCTCCTCACATCTGAGTATCTACATCTCCTACACAGTGCTGTCACTTCAATCATCATTTCAAAGCGTCAGCCTATTCTTTCTTTCTCTCCCTGCGGAACCTGCAACATAAGTATCCACACACTGTATTTTACACCTGTGAAGTAGACCTTGAGTTGTGACGCTAGATAATTTACAGCACTTGCAGTTTGTTCAAATTCTACTACAACCTTGTGGCGATTGGTTTATGATTCTTGCCTGTCAGAAGCAAAGGTGGAGGACTTTGTTATAGAGCTGCAAAACCTGTTAGTGAAGACATTGGGGTGGATGGAAGAGTCAACAAATCATGTGTCTTAGACATCTCCAACCAAAGGTCCACATTGGTTTCTTTTAAATGTGACCATGATCTTTCCTTAACTTTAACCAAGTAGTGTTTGTGCCCAAACATGTTCAAAATGAAGCCATGAAACCAACCAAGCGGCAGCAGATCAGAAAACAACTGACGACAAAGTACCTACAGCATTTGTTGCCCTGGTTTAGAGACTTGTTGGTCGAGGCAATAAAATTTCCTCCATTAAATTTTGTTTGACAATATTTACTTTTACAGACCCTTTTAACAGCAGCCATTTTGACATGATATAGGTGGATAAACACTAGGGCTGCACCCTGAAAGCCAAAAACTGGAATCATCATTCAGAGAATGAGGCTGCATCCGAAATTCCACACTAACAACCTATTTAGTACACTAAAACAATCAGTGAGATTTTTCAGTATATCTGAAACCAATAGTATGCATGGTGTAAACCATTTCTGGGGCACTAATACAGTATGCAAGTACCTACAATGGGAATTGTATCCCACATATATATATTTAAAATAGTTCACTGTTGGCACGGGGTACCATGGCTACACGTGTCCCTAACCAGTGAGGAGAATCTCAGGAAGTGATGTGATACATGCTGAGTAGTGCGTCTGAAAAGATACATACTACCGTTTGTTTACACAGAAGTATGTTGAATGATACACAGTATAGTACACGTTTTGGGTATGTAGTGCGTTGATTTTGGATACAAGTTGAGATTCTTCAAGCTGAGCAATTGACCTTTTGCTCAGCCCCACCCTCCTTTATTACTGTTACTATGCCTTTCACGCTTTCCTTCTCGCACTGCACGTATGCAGTTTACAGTGGTAACAGTGGCAGATTTTACATCGAAATTGGCAGTAACTTTTGAAACACTACGTACTTGTTTCCAGAAAAGTAAACGCAAGACAGTGGATTCTGTCACTACAATGATGACTCTTGTTCAGAGTTTAGAGCACATAGATAGATAGATTTAATCCACTCCTTTATTTTGTTGCAAAAAGGAACTACTTCAACACCAGAGTTCAAGAAGTTTAGACATGTAGAAAGCGAGGAACATCTAATGAAAATAAAACATATTTTTTAAAGTCATTGTAAGAACTGTAATGGCAATACTAAGAACCCATGCCTGTACTCGGTATCAGCAAGTACTGAAATGTAAGTACTTGTACTTAGTCTGAAAAAAAGGTGCATCCCTAATACTAATTCAGGTTCTGTTCCATTCAGGTCAAACAGACCTGAATGGAAAAAGGTCTATTTCATCCACAACTGGCCAGATTATTAAAAAATTAAAGAACAAAAAAAAAGAAAAAGAAAAACAGATTTAAATTGAGTCTTGAGTCTAAACTACTGACATGAGAAGGAACCGTATCATCCTGAGCACCGTATCATCCGCTGGGTCTTTTTTGAGCTGCTGAATTTGATAAGCAAAGGCCAGAGTGAATGAGGTGAGTCAGAGCTCATGCAGGAGAAGTGAAAGCTCAAAGAGGGAAAAACAAGTTCATAATTCAGCTGAGCACTTTGACTTCCCCTCATGCAGGGACTGACAGTTGATGTTTGTGTCAGCCCACTATTGTTTTATTCACATTTATCATTGACTCTCTCTCTCTCTCTCGTTGTCTTATCTGTGTTCTAAAATACACCAGCAGAGATGTTAATAAAGAATCGCTAGCAAAGCAGCCACTGTGACGTCTCATTAACAGTAATTTCCACTGTGACTGGCAGTGAACTAGGAAAGTCTTAAGTCAGATTGTGACAGCTCTGCCACCTTCATTCCATCAGGCCTGAACACAGTTTTATTCTTTTGAATTGAACTAATGTGTAGGCATTGTGTTCCCACACTGTAGTGCTCGCAAAGCTTACTTAAAGCCATGCTACTGCAGATGCCGCGCAATGCAAAGCACTGCATTAACATGACAAACAGTAAAAAAAACATCACAAATCAAGTTGAGAATGTGCGGATGAGTAGTGATGCTTTTCAGTGCGATTGCCTGCTAAATTTGCATCTATATTTGCTGTTCAGCAGAGTAGAAGGGCGACTTAACATATAAATAAACTGCGTGGAGATATACAAACTGCTCCGGGGATCCAATATGCTTCCTCTCTGGAAGCAGACAAGAATGAGAGAAAATAAAGCTTCAAAACTGTGAGTGACCTGGCCTCGGGGCTGCACAATAATTTAATATCTCCGTTTATTTTCTTTCAGTGGAATCGTGTTGTGAGGATCAGGGGATATTGTGGATATTGAGGATATTGTGATACATGATGATGGTGTCAAAATTGATGATAGCAAGTGTATTTATAACTGATAAAACAAGGTAATGAAACATGATATCACACCCACATAATGCTATCTTTCTGTTTAATATGACATAAATGTGATTATTTATTGAGTTTGCTCAGGTTTATGACATAAATATCAATACTGTGATATTGATTTCAGACGTGCAGCATCATCCAGCTCTGTCCTCTCTTTACCCAGCTTCAGTTATATATAGAGAGTGTGTGTAGGCAGAGCAGATCAGCCCACAAAAAGAACAGATCATGGTTACGAGATTATCAACGTGAAAGTGTGTTAACGGGACAGACAGTGAGGCCTTTTTCTATAACTTTGACAATGTCCTGAACAGAAGAGAGCAGCTGAGGGCAGCTCGACAGGAGACACAACTTCTACTGTTCCTCTCTCAGAAGGGTACAGTTTAGGCTGGATGAGGTCACATGTTAAATCCCCGGAGCGTAGCTATGCCGTATTGGAATGTGGAGCTTTATAGGAAATTGGGCCACATGGTGTGGACCACAGGGAGCAGAATGAAGGGCAATGGCACAGTCTTTCAAGTTTATCCCTGTTTAACTCAAGTTCTGCACACCACTGGAGCGTGCTTATCATGAAGTTTAGGAACATGCACTTTCTGCGTTTTCTGAAGCTGAAATGTATACACATACTGTAGCTAATTCAAGCTGTTGTGCATCATAACATTGTCAAAAGTATAAATACTTGAATACCTTTTCAATACCAAATGTTTAAAACAGTACAATACTAATATTCAATGGTTTCAAAAGTACCAAAGCTATAAGAGGAAATCATCTAAGTGCTCATTCAAGACCTCAGTTCTGTTTAGTCTTTATTGTCGTATCTGAAATTTGGCTTGCAGCAAAACCACACGGAGTTAAGTAACTTTTTCTGTACTGGCACTGAGAGCAAGTTATTAATTACATAAAAGAAAAAAAAGAAAGATCCTACTGTGTATGTTTATGACTTTTTCCTTTTTGCTGTGGAATTGGAATCATTGTTTGTTTATACTAGTATTAAATTGAAGTTTAAAACTGTGGCTCTTCAGATAGGTAATTACATTTGTAGTGGTGAAGGAATGCAATTTGGTTCCTCCTCACATGACCACCACCAAGCGTCATGACCATCACTGCAAATAGCAACTTTGCTATCAGTTTCAGACACTTCAAAAACAACAACATACTTTCACTGCATGTTGTGTCATCTTATCCACCTGTCATATCAGCAGAAACGTTCACTTTGTGTCCATCTGAATGAAAAATGAATGAATAAAATATATTCTGATATTCCATTAAAATCGTTGAGGTTATTTTCTGCATAAACAGGCCAAAAATTCTCTGGTTGCAGTTTATGAGATGTGAATATTTTTTAGCCTTTTATGACATTAAACTGAATATCTTTATGTTTTAGATTGGTAGACGATTGGTAAACTCCAACCAACCATTATTATGCCATTATTGACCGAGATATTATTTTATATTCAAAGGTCGTATGGGTAACTTTCATAAGAATAACTTTTTGTGATATTTGCTGAAACTTTATCCTGACAGTAATACATTAGTCAGATAGTATGTGTAAAAAATGAGGTCCCTCTGGCTCCTCTTGTAGTGGCATTTGTAAGAATCCACTGCGCTTGAACGACAACAACCAATCAGAACCAGGAGGAGTTTCTAACACAGGTGGCTAGGACAGAGCTTACCAACCCAAAATGTCAGTATTTGATGACCTGGGAATCAGACTCAACAATCAACTATATTTCTCCAGAATGGTCTACCATAGCTTTAATCAAAAGGACCCATAAATGAATAAATACAAAAGTAATGACAAATACCCGTTCCTTAGTCTCATTAACAGTTAAATTATCACAAAGTCTCTGGAGAACAGCAGCTAAAATTTTACATTAAGAAATAATCAACAGATATTTTGTATTTTAATTTCTTCAACAAATAAATTATTATCTTGCTTGATTATCAGAGACTACAGGACAGAACTACAGTTGGCTAATCAAGTAAGTGAACAATCTGTTTAGCAATCATTTAAAACGATACTTTCCATTTATTAAAGTGAACATTTTCTGGTTGGTACCAAAGCTGTAAACCCCAAGTGTCTACAGCACTGAGATTAAATCAATGCTCAATATAATTTGCAGCCCGTCTTTGACCACTGTCTAATTAACAACATGAGGAGGGACTCTACTGACCCACCATGTCGCAAAGCCCTTATCCACCACCTGGGAGGACGTTTCTAACAGTGCTGTAACAAAGCCTGTGTGTGTGTGTGTGTGTGTGTGTGTGTGTGTGTGTGTGTGTGTGTGTGTGTGTGTTGTGTGTGTGTGTGCATGCTCGTGTGTGTATGAAGGGGAAACTTCAATTGCTCCCTGCAGATTCGATTTGCTGCTGACACATTGTGTATCTTAAATCAGATAGATGGCCCGGGCCTAAGGGCACACAGCACCCATTTCCCCTGGTGCCCTTATGTAATTAGCTTTCATTTAGCACCTTAATGCTTTGGCCCCCACAAATTACCCACAAGAAAGTCTTCTCCCCCCTCCCCTTTCACCCACTCTTCCTCTGTCTCCTCCTCTTACACACACCACAGCCAGTTGACAGGAAAGAGCATTTTCGTCTCTCACCAATTCATAATTGATTTCCCTTAATACAACGAATATATCTATTAAAGGAGAAATCTATAATGTATTTACTGCAATAAATCATAAATGACCATGATATTTCATCAGAAATTAGGGAATTTGTTTGCCAATTTCATGTTGATTAGAGTTTGTAGAAGGAGTAGATATTTATAACAGTTAAAATGAGCAATATGTTAATGGGGTCTGGCAGACGGTCACTGAACTCAAACTCTCTATTTTCTGATCAGTGTGCTTTTGTTTTTGGGATAACGAGCTTAGTTTTACATTGAAACACATAAACAGCCGATAAACTCACAGTGTAGTACTTGTCGTCACTTGTTATTGTCAAATTATACAGTAATGCTGCACTCATCTTGCACTCCTGCAGTGTTCCTGCAGCCTGCCTGTGCTTCCTCAAGTCTGTGGAGGACGGAGTGGAGGGAAACAACTCACTTCAACCTTAGACTGCATATAACATAGATTTCCACTTATGTAATATACAGTCTATGCATGTGCAACATGTTGCTCCCTTCATATTGAAATGCTGCCAGAGTGGTTTTCAAAAGGGCAACTATGCCAATGTAGCTGTTGTACTGTCACTTCATTTTTTGTTGCTGTGAACAAGAAGCAGCGACATGCAGTATGTAAGCCAACAGGGATCACATAGCAGAGAGCTTACCACAGCTACATAAATATTTATCAAGGCCATAAACATTTAGCCTAAATCGTAAACATCCTACTGTTGGAAAGGAAAGATTTCAACCTACAGTATTAAAATTCAGCTCAAAGACTCTTTCCAAAAAAGAATAAAGATAGAATAATAATGTTGAACAGAAAAGCTCTAACACAGCCTTCTTAAGAATTTATAAGTACAACCACATGATTTACATTACTCAGTTATTAAGTCATTGCAGATTTCACATGCATACCCTCACAAGACACAAGATAATTCATCAATGAAAAAGCAATTTAAAAAGTACTTCTATCACTGAGGCTAAATAAAGAAAAAGGGAGTGGAAAGGAATGCTGCGCAGCGCTGTGCTGTGGTGAAAAGAAAAAAAAATCCTCAACCCATTCCACTGTTTGGCCTACATCTACTGGACTAAAACACATGAAAGGTTTAAACATACAACAGCAGAGAATGAGGGCCGGGGCTGACAAAGTGTTGAATGTCAGCCTGCTATACACAAAATACAGCAGAAGCTGAAACTGGATATGTGCAGCCAGCATCACCCCAAGGTCTGGCCTGACACGGCTTATGAAAATAAGTGTTTGTGTCTGAGGAAATGGAGAAAGACAACCAGCTACCATTGACTGCCATCATTGAATTGGCATTATATTGCTGCCCGCTGGCAACCAATGAATAGAACTGGCACTGACCTCAACCAAAGTGTGGT
>JAJHUR010093721.1:46681-80980 GCA_027495735.1 Lutjanus campechanus | reverse complement strand
GACAATATTTCTTTTAAACAGTACCTTGATATAACATGCCGGATGCGCAAGGAGGTGGTTCGCATGGATGACGGGATTACAAAGTGCAGGACCTTAACACCACCGTCCAGGGTTCAGCGTCTAGACTCCTGAAACAAAAGTGCTTCAGATAAGGTTAGAGAAAGATTGTTATTTCAATTAAATATTAATCTAATGTCTCAAGTCACTGCTGACTTTTGAATAATGTTACTGGATAGAGCATTGCAAGACTGCCTATTTACGTGCTAAGTGCGTTTGTTAACAACATTTCCTCATGATGTTAATTTAAACCCTTTTTCAGTTGCCTTTGCAAATTTACCGTATAAAAAACTAATTTATGGGAGACAATGCTGTACTGTGTGGCCAACTATAATGAAAACACTTCTTTAACCAGGGTCACAACCAAAGTGTTACTGTATGAACAAAGAAATCTGAGTGTAAAGTTATATGTGCCACAAAAGTTCCTAGGAGATTGCTAAAATCTCAATTAAAAGAGTGTGCTCTTTTCAGAAGAACCCAACCGTGACACACCTTTGTGAGAAAACAAGACAATGAAAGAAAGAGGGCAAAGAATGGAAGAGTTAAATCCAGTACTAATACTGATACTGATACTAATCTGTGGGCAAGGTCAAAGACCCGGTTACACACCAGAGGCTATAAAGGCTCAGAGGTGCTGGTCAGCCTTAGCCGCCAAAGCTGTGATCACTCTCTGAGGGTCTGACCTGGGCAAATGAGAGGCCACTGAACCCTAGTGGCAACCACTATCTCCTATCAGTCTTCTATCCAGACATCTATAGGCTGCCTGCAGGCCCTCAGGCCACAGCTATCATATAGCCACTGTACCGAGCTCTCCTGTCTTTACCTTGCAGTGGAGATTTATTGTAATTAGAAGATTCCTTTACAAAAGCTTGGGATCAGCGTTTCTTCAAGGATCTCTGTGCGGTCCCATGGGGGACACCCTTTGATCCCGACCTTCGAACCCTAAGGGTTAAGCCTTCCCTTTGCAAATGAGTTTGACATGATGGACCACTTCCTAATTGGCCAATTGCTCAGTGCCTCATTTCTGGGTCCTGCTGGTTTAACAAGTGTATGTTTTCCTTCCCACTCTCCAGTGTCTTAGCACATAAGTACTGATGGCTTTGAAGTGAGTCTCTTCGCCCACAGTATAGATTCATATACTTTTCTTAATAAGTCTACAAGGCCATCATGCATGGAAAAGGTTTGTAGAACAGAGATTTTACAAATTGTTAGTAAGACAAGAGAAAAAATGTTCCTGAAATGTGCACAGTCTTGCCACTCTATTAGGAGTTTAAAATCGGTTGAAATCAGTGTAGTTTGTGTATTCCTTTGGGACCCCCACATGTTTTCTCTCATTTCTCTTTTGTCTCTTTCACTCTACCTCCCGCTGTGTATTAGCCTGATAACGCTGAAGGCTATAGTAGCTCTTAAACCATCAGAGACATTGGAAGAGGGGACTGGCGGTGTCAAGTCCCACCCTGCAGCATGTGGTTTGTAAGTTTCTGCCCCTCCCCACCTCCATCTTTTTTCCCAATCAGATTAGTTTGTCTAATAGTGAGAGGAAAGGTTGTTGCCAGTGGGCCCTGCAGGCTTGGTAGAACAGGTGGCCAAGTGCTGAAATGGTTTCTCCGCATTGATCTGCAAGAGCAATGTGGTGGTCTGCATCCATATTTGATTCCTACAAACATGTGAACATGCAAGCTATATAAGATCAGAGAACCCACAACTTTGGACTAAAAAGGGTAGTTCAGATTATTTGAAGAGGGGTTGTATGACATACTTATTGATAGTCAATGTATTATCTGCAGTAGATGGTGGGCAGCATGCCCCCAGTTAGGACAAGCAGAGAGGGGCACCAGCATGAAAGCTAAGCAATGCTGTGGATGGAGTCAGCAGCAACAAAATGTATTTTATGTATAAATCATATTTTTATTTTAAAAAAGCTCCATCTAAAAAAAATATTAGTTTAATTATATGCTACATTTTGGATATTTTCCCTGCTATACCTTGCTGTCAGACAACCTGGAAAATCGCTGGCACAAGCCAAATCTCTTTCTCCAAACCAAACTCCATAGGAGAAAATAGTTATTTTACCTTGCAGAGGAGCTGCTGGTCTATCGCTGTCTTGTTTGTTTGAATATGTGACTTGAGGTTTAAAATGATAGCTCAGATTCACAGAAGTCCTATAATAATGCAAACTAACTTACAGATTGTGGCAGCAGTAGACCAGTAAGGCTTTGTTCTGCAAGGTAAAATTGCTGATTTTACTCATGGAGTTTGGTTGGTTTGCAGCAAGTGATATTTGGCTTATATATCCATTTCTCATCAGAAAAGTCAGTCCAAAAGCAAAGTGGTGGAAATATTCTAAATATAGTGTCAAATAATCCCAATTATCCATTTAAAATTTTTACATTATTCAGTCATCACAAATAAATTGAAGTAGTGTGATGTTTGGTAACATTGCAGCTACAGTTCAACAGTTACCTGTGCCTGTATCATGAGACATCTTTCAAATCTACCTGCAGACCGTTACTCAGATGGATTACCCAGTAACCTTTCCCGATGACCTCTGCAGGGTTTGTTCACCTGCAGGACCATGGGAATCTCCGCTGCCTGAACACCTCCTCCCCAGTACATCGAGAACGTGCCTCACCAGCCGCCTAGCACCAAGACGGATTGTTTAGGGGTGCAGAATTAGTCAGGTCAGGGAATCCTTGGCCTCAGGCCCGGCTAATTACTTTCTAATGTGACGATGATTCTTTTGAAGAGCTGTTTTCTCGCTGACCAAATCCCTTTAAAAGCATCTTGGGGGTGCAAAGGGGGCCGAGAGGGAGAACGCTGTGGCAGGCCACACCAGGGCCAGAGGGGGGGCTCAGGTTACACCCTGCCTGCCGTGATGCATTGTTGGTGGGACGCCTAGGCTCCAGTGCTCCCCCTCCTCCTCCTCAACCACCTCCATCCTCCTCCTCCTCTCAGCACTGTCCCTCCAAGAGAGGCTGCCGCAGAGCCTCGCAGAGACTCTGACACCAGTCCAGAGGATGCACTCTGCACATGAAACCTTACACTCAACTAATGGTTACAAATGTGTTTTCAAAGAAATCCCAGGTCTCCCATATAAACCATAGACTCACACTGCTGGATGAGCATATATGTACACACACACACACGAGAGACGTGGGCACATTGGCACACAGAGTTGGGAACAATTGGTGTTGATGAACTGGGAGATTTAAAGACTCATTTATGCTAAATGGACAGAGCCTTCTGTCATTTTGTCAACATTTGTGCAAGTTTTCTGAAAGCTTACAGATATGGATGACAGAGTAATATCAGTGATAATCATGGAGGAGTGTAGCAGTGTCACCAATAATTCAAGTGAGACTGACCACAGGACACAATAAAAAAAAATGTTAAAATTGGAAATGACATTTGTCTTCAGTTAGTTGGTGAAAAGAATTCTCCGTCTGTATGTCACAACATATTTAATGGCTGCACAAACCACTGCCATCAACAACGCTGCCTCCACTTTTGCCTCTTTCTCATGAGGTAGATTATTCCAACCTCCTCAAGCGTATTTGTTGTTGTCAGAAACTTTCGACTCTTCCTCCTCGTCAGGGTAAGTTTTGACTCTGAGCGGCACCCTCTGCTGGATGTATTGCTTAACATCTGTGCCAATGTAAGGGACGTGGAAGTTTTAGGGTTTTCCATTGTCACGTTTGGTTGCGCTGATTTGCATTTCCATTACCAATTTAAAAATGCTGAGCTGTGTCGAGTCGCACCCGAGATAGACCATCTCTGGAGTGGGGCCAAAGCGAGCCTGACCCGCCTCTAAGCAAGTCGCAGTGACGTCTCACTGCGGCCAACCTGTAGCAATCCCCCTTTCTATCCCTCAAACAAGTGTTTTGAGACTCACCAGTAATATGCTACAGAAATTAGTTTTTAAAAGTCTGTATGTTCAGCACTCAGTACTTTTGTAGCTCCTAACTGAATCTCTGTGGTTTGAAGTTTTATTTCTCTCTTGTGTAGCTGTTTGTACTTTCAAGTATCTGCTTTAATTTACTGATTCATGTTCTAGTTCAGCCGTATAAGAGTCATGTTAATTTGCCGCTGATAAAAACGTTAAATAACAAAATAATGGGTGGAGAATTTGTCTAAAATTCAGTGTTTATTTGCAGTTTTACAGCTGCTTGACTTGAGCTAAGCTCTTCAGTTAAAAGACACACCATCAAGCAGGTATCCTTGTAATACAGATGCCGTGCTAGGCCAAGTCAAACTGAGTCAAACCAAGCCAGCATATGTATGGAAAAGTGGAGTGATGGTTACATTGTTTGGTCATTTGAAATGGATGTATCCCTTTTTATAAATGAAGGGGACCTAAATGAGAAATGAGCATGTAATTTTAGTTCACTTCAGTGGGAGACAAGACAGAAAAAACAAACACTTCATATTCAATCTCATGTCAGGTTATTTGATTTTTACCACCATAACAGCAGATCATTAACAATTTACTACAATAATAACCAAACATGTCAGCAAGTTGACTCTTCGTAGAATTGCCTTTAGACATTGCAGGTGGCTTGTGGCTTTGACTGACACATCACACAGATTTCAGCGACCTCTTGCTTTCTTTCTCTCATTCCGTCAAAGAGAATATTCCCTTCCAGGGGAGTGATCCCTAATTAGCTGTCAGGTGATAGTGTGCTGCTTTCATTGTGCTCCCTGCTGCTGCGCTGCAGGCTATGTGGTCAGCAGTCAGTCTCAGACTGAAGTGACAGATCATCTCTCTATACAGCAGACCCCTGCAGCTGAAAGAGACCACTTGGTCCTTACAAAGAGATCCCAACTCTCCATATTAAGAAGAACTCAATATCAAATCTCATAACAAACAGATCAGTGACCAAGCAAAGACAAGAGGAGCACTTGAGAATCCATCTGTGCTCTCACAAATAAAAACAAAAGCCAGTGATATGTTTGTCTCCCACCAATAGACGACTGATGACTGGATTTGGATCTGAATTATTTAGTGGCCCTTTGTGTTTGTCAGTTTGTTCAGTGTAGGTGATTTTAATGGAGAAAAGATACTTCTTATATCATGTTCCAACATTCAGTGAAACTGACAAAAGCTTTTGGAAAATCACAATCACATTTTGCCATTTAAGTGCGAAAAATAACTATCCTTTCCTGTATTTCCCAATAAAAGCCGTATCTTCTAACTTCACAGGATATGGCAGACAGGTAATTCCTGATATAAAAGATATGATTTCTTCCTGTCTGTCTGTTACTTTCACTGCAGGTCTCCTCCAGACAGTTCCAGTATCCACCCAGGCAGCACAGGGACCTTGTTTGAAGGTCATGTCAGCACCGGGGCGTAAACGTTAGACCTTTTTGTGGTCAGGGTAAATGTACAAGGCCGCCCTGCGGGAGCACTCCTTCCCTCTCTTTAATCGGCGTATAACAGGCCCTTGTAGAGCCAAACTGTCTGCGACACATCAGCACTTAGAAATAAAAACCCCTCAGCCAACCCTGCGACGGCTGCGGTTGGAGTACGGCAGCTGGATCATTGCAGGGAGACAAGACAGACAGGTCTGCTGGTGGAGGGGAAACAGGAAAGGGAAGACTGAGAACATACATTTTATTTCTGTATTTTTAAATCGTTTAAATATATAATTTATATTTATTTAGTATCCCTGAGATTTAAAAAAGGCTTGCAAATCTCCCTTAATGATTTTATCTATGAAAGTGATAGAACTGCAGGTGTATTTTATGGCACTATTGTTGTCTGTTAGCATTACAATAAATCAGCCTAATTTGTATGTATGATTCCAATTTGTTACAAAGATTACAGTTTTAGCTCTCTGGTTTTAAGTTTTTGCCTTTTAAATTAACCATGTGAAATCATAATATTACATAATTTAAGATTAAAGAGGCCTTTTACGAATATGTGCATGTATTTGTTGCTATTTGATCTAGAATAAATGTCCTGATCATTTCAAAACTGATCCCTTAACAAGTCTTTCTTAAAGCTCCAACATTTAGCTGTCCTAACATTTACTGTATACTCTACTGTAAATAAACTGTCCACATAGTAAAATAAGACAAAACACAGAATATACAGCCCTCTCTCTGTCAGTGAAGCCAATAATTTGAAGGAGCCGAGAAAGCAAACTTAACAGTTCTAATGCTCCAGCCGAGAAACTTAATTTACCAATTTGCAGGAAGACAAGATGGCAGGAAACAAGCCAATTTGCCACGTGTGCAGCGCACAACAAACCCCAGCCTTGCTCCCCGGCCTCATGAGAGGTAATTATCCCTAAAAAAGAATGCCATGCTGTATTAAGATGTAGCCGCATCAAAACGAGGGAGGCAGCCTCATTACAAGTAATTATGAGGGAATTAGAAACATCATTTAACTAAACGAGCAAATAATGTCCAGGATATTGAAGAAGCTGCCTGCACTTCTGCCGACCGCTGCAAGTCCCATTACAAAAATTGTAGGTCTTTAATAGAATAATGACATGCTTTATCTTCTCTGAGAGGGTCTCGGAGCAGAGGGAAGGGCTGAGGGAGAGAGAGGAGGATGTGAAAACAACTGTTGCAGAGCTCTCTGTCCTCGTGGTCTCACTCTTGAGTGTGTAGCATAAGGCCTTCAAGATAATCCCCCTATTATCCTTACAAATACAAAATGGAGAGCAGAGAATTGTATCTCACATCCATTATTGTGTCAAAGGTAATGCTAATGGACTTATCTCTAGAGTAATAGCCGAGTTCTCCACGCGTACTGTAGCCTATTATTTGATGCATATTGGACAGCGAATGGCACTTCAAAACAGGCAGTTCAAGAAATGGCTGGTAATTTAACAATAAGGCCCTAATCCAGATTTTTGGTTAAATATTGTTCTTGGGGAGTTGAAGGTGGAGATGGAAAGGCTTTCACATTGTGTTTCACATAAAGGAGCTGCTTGTGTTTGACCTTCAGTTATAAAGATCTCAACATCATTCACAGAATTATGAGTTTATACAAATTGATTTTAATACTTACCACACTAAAAAATCATACAGGAATTTAGTGGATTCACTTAATCTTTTCTCATTAACTTTACGTAAATATACACTGTTTATTTATTCAAGTTACTTAAACTTAAAAATTATAATATTTATTTTAAGAATACTTCACAACTAAAAAAACTTCTAACTTGAAGTGTTGAATGTACTGCACAAAGTTCAATCAACTCATTAAATTAAGCTTCTAAAGAAGTGTGGTCAGCATATTAGCAGATTTCCCAGCATGCACTGTTTGAATTTAAACTCTCCTGAGATCCTTCTGTTCTGCAGTTTGAAGAAAACATATGATGGAAACTTGCTTTGTGTTTTAATACACTTTAAGATAAGTCATATTTTTTCACCAAAATAAAACAAAAAAATGATGAAGTTAGTATTGAATTCAATTACTATCCTCTTACACTTAAAATGCATTAAGTTCACCAGCAGCAGTTTCACATAATAAAGAGCTGAAAGGAAATCAAATTTATTTGTAATTTTTGTCAGTATGGCTGACCAGTTGTTGGTTCAACGTAAAATTACCTCAACTTTCAAATTCAGTAAACTTAAAGTTTTAAGACAGCCAGGACAACTTTTTTGAGTTTGGTTTAAGTGTTGAATCTGATGGAATAGTGCCGCTATAACAAATGTTGAGTCTTGGATTTGAAATTTTCTCTCAATTAAAAGCTGGAGCAAGTTGTTACAGAATATATTTGCGAGGTCAGACAACATTTTATTCCATACTTGTATACTTGTGGGGAAACAGCTGGTAAAAAACGGTACGTTAAGAGGTTGAAATCTTACACCTGATGCAATGATAACTTAAGTTTATTGAACATGTTTTATTAAGTACAACTGAATTAATGTACAGTTTATTTGACAAGAAAAGTTTGTTTTGCATCTTTCCAAAATTACCTCAACTTGTCTTATTAAATTTAGTCAACTTAAAATTTTAAGGCAGCTTGGGGACTAACTTTATTTCATTAAAACAAATTGTTTTTTGTTTTTTTTCCAGTGCATTCTGTGGTTTCAGTCTAACCAAACGACAAACTTAAAACCTATTTTTATTCCAAACTTGGCATATCCTTGTATTTTTATGCTTGTTTCAGTAACAATTTCAGAATCACAATCATTTTAATGTACAGGTGTTCAAGGAATTTGCTCTCGGCAGGTGGGTTAGGAAGACAGAGACAATAACAACAAACAAAAACTATAACGACAAAAAGAAAAGTTAAAAGCAAATATACACATATATTAGATACAGCAACCTAAATAATCACAGAGGAATGTATTGTCAGCACATGATGCAAGTGGGATTATTAAATAAATAAGATCAGTGGATTCTGTTGGACCGTGGGTATTTACATGCACGACTGCATTTTACAAGGATGTACAGTATTTGGATGCTGCACAATATACATGGCTGTATTTTACATATTCGCATTAGGATTTACACAAGAGCCCCAGATAATTTCCAAAGCTTTGACTTAACCACATTTGACTCAACATACTTTATCCATATGTTGCATTTGCCATTTCCCTTTGCCTGGTAGCTACAGCAGCATATTCCTCTCCTGTTAAGGAGAAGGGGGTAGGGGACTGGGGATGGGGAGGGTAGGAGGGGGAGGAGGGGGGACAAACACAATTTCCCTTCAGCTCCTTCATTTCCAGTTGATATAAAACAGAATCATGAAAAATCACTTCTGGTCCAAGCTCTCCTTTTTAACCATTAACCCATAAATACAGAAGCTGGTTAAAGCCAGCGGATGACAGGGCCTGCCTCAAAAACCTTGTTACGCTCCCCTCAAATTCATTTAGGGAGCAAACAGGTCTTGAGAGTTGTCTGGCTTAATGCATCGCGATCGCTTTTAAAACTCTTGTCTTGAGGCAGACCCGAGGCTCTGCATCTGCTCCGGGTGTTATACTTCATAACCCTTCCACTCTAATATGAAGCCACACATACCCTCTTTAAATCAAACGGCTGTAAATATGTTGAGAAGCCCTCATCCAAATACATGATGAGGGGATGAAGGGATTCAAATATTAGAGGAGAACATTATAAATAAAAAAAGTAATGTTGTTGCAGCCTGTTTAAATTTAATGGGGTCTCTATTAAGTTAGTTTTGATCTACATCATTTTATCTCAAGACGTAAAAGAGGTGATATCCGGAGGTTTTAGTATAATTCATTATGATCCTGTAAATATGCTCTAAAAACTATCCGGAGAATCAATTTGCCCGCTGTGCTCTCTGTCTTTGCCTCTCTCCCTCTCCACACTGTGTGTAGCCCACAGTTTCCATTACTCCCATCATAAATTATACCACAGAGTGAATTACACTTGCTTTTCACCTTACCAGGCAGGTTTGATGAATCCTAAGGCACAACACATCATCTCAACAAATCTTCATCACCATGCCAGTCGCTGTCTCTTTGCAGTTTAAACCACTTCAAATCATTTTCATTGCCCTGCTATTAAAATTTGTAATTCACACCTGCCATTGTAGTGATACATAGTTACATCCAACCCCCTCCTCCTCCTTTACCCCCACCCATTCCTCTCTTTCACTTGGCTCTTCTTCTTTCCTTTGCTCGTCACAGCATCCTCACACACATCTCTCTTTCTCTTTCCCCCCTCTGTCTTGTAAATCAAACAACCTCAGGTGACAGGTCATGCAGATTTCCCACAAGTCACTGGGGTGCAAACATCCATCCAAAAGAGCGGCGCGTTGCCGTCACACCTGATGACATAATGACCACTTGGAAACTAATAAACAGCTTCATTCAACCAAAGCTATTGCTCCTTTTCATAAGCGTTACGGTCCCCCCCCCCCCATCCCTCCTCTCTATCTCTCTTTTCTCTCTCCTATCTGTCACAAATTCATCCTCCTGCACCTCACCTCTTCGCTGGTGCCGGAGTTACCTATAAATCACTGCTGTTGTCTAACGCTATCCATTTTCCCAGAAACACAGGGCGGCTGTTGCAGAAATTGGGTCAGGCATAATCTGCAGGGCAGCAGAGCCTGGCTAGTCATGATTCTGCTAGGTAATGTAGCCATTAGTACACAGTGAGAGATTGGTGGGATGGGTAGAAGGGGTTGGGTGGGTGGGTGTTGGGGGTCCCTTGTACATGATGTGACACCCAAGAAAAGCTGGCAAATGACATGGTTTTATCGCTCCCCATCAACAACGGTGTGTGTATGTGTGCATGTGTTTGTGTGTGTTTGGGAAGGAGTAAGCATGTGTGATTCTGCTCAAGCTTGTATGTAGTATTTGCATATATTGAATTTTTATGAAATAATAAATTCACCTTCAGTCTATACAAATTAATTTTAAGACTTAAACCCATGAACTGTAAAAACAAACAGGAATTTAGTGGAATCAACTAATCTTTTCTCATTAACTAAATGTAAAAATGCCAGTTTTATTTATTTATGTTTCTTGAACTTACAGATTTCTAGCATTAATTATGAGAACACTTAAGAACTTATAAACATGAGTTCCTCCAATGAAGTCTTTGACTCGAGATGGTGTGTTGAATGAATGTACTGTACAGAGTTCAAACAACTCATTGAATTAAATTTCTAAGGAAACATGATCATGACATGATGGGTAGAAGCGAGCGTTGAGTTGGTGTAGAAGGGGGTCCCTCATACATGCTGTGACACCCAAGAAAAGCTGGCAAATGACATGGTTTTATCGCTCCCCATCAGCAACGGGACATCTGTGTGTCTTTGTGTGTGTGCCTGGGAGGGAGTAAGTGTGTGTGTGTGTGATTCTGTTCAGGCTTGTGTTTAGTTTGCATGTGTTGAATTATTATGAAATAGTCAAACTCAAGCTGACTTTAACATCTAACCTAGTGTCTGAATTAACAAGACATACTGTGTAATTCAAAGTGTAACTGATCCAGTGATTCATTAGGCAGATGGAGAGAAGAGAGCAGCTTCGATTAATGAGAGTCTTGAACTTTGACAATATGCCACTTTATTATGTTTCCCCTTACAAGGCCTGATGCTATAGGTGGCAGACCTCAAATGAGAGAAGATCCGGCCCAGAGGCATGGATAGCTCTGATAGTGTGCATCTCTTTTCCTCCCTGCAATTTGCTTTACCTACTTCTTAGTTACTTCTGCATGTATTAACTTTGTAAGGCAGCTTGCTGGGGTCATCCACTTCTTGATTTACAGCAGATTAGCCTACTACCAGCACTGTTTATACATTCAAATTCATCTGAAAATGACTGAAATGAATCTTTGTATAATGTAAACATTTATAATTTAGACACAGCTCAATATTTTATTCCATGTGCTTAGTAATCAAACTAATATGAAGCTGCCATACAAGCCTCGCAGAGGGTTAAATGCATGACATTTCACATGGAATTCCTGCATTACAAATGCTTTGTCCCTCCACAGACACAAGCTGCAATTAAAATACACCTGTCAAGAAGCTCATAACCTAATATTTGATGTAATAATAATAGGAACGTGGTAAGACGTGTGAGCCAACAGCAATGTAAACTAATGTCATATATGTTAATTAACGCCAGTGTCCTCTGGGTTTTTCCTCACTCAGTTGTGGTTAAAACACAGGTGTTTTCAGTTTAAATAAAACCATCCAGGTGGTTATTACTGCAGCTCCACAACAAAAAAATCATCATTCATTCCTACATAAAATATGAAACTTTAACTTACAGAGATTATCACACTATCATTTAGTTTTCTAGGAATTTCTTTCAATTGTTTTCTATTCTATCAATTGTTTTGTATACTGTTTATATGCTCTTCAGGGGACAAGACGTGTAAAAATAAGTAGGCTTTAACATTAGCTTTCATTACAGTGTTTGCTTTCTGTGTTGCAAATTAAACAGTGTCAGTAATCAAGTTTAGGTACATAAAAACATACATAAAATAAAACCAAGCAAGCCCAATTTTCACTGAAATAGAAAATTTATTGAATGAGAAGGTTATTATTGAAGGTCTAAATTACAATAGAAACAATGATATTTTTCCTTAAATGGAATAATTATGCTTTTCCTGTAGGGTGAAATAAAATGACTGATGTTTTGCGATATATTTGACAACCCAATTATCAATAAAAACAGTGTAAAAGCATTTCTTGTGGAATCCATTTTTCTTGAGTGTGATATGAATGTCAAGCTCCGTTATTTCACCAGTTAAGGGAGGAGAAGGAAAAATAATAAAATAAAAGTACAAAAATTATTATAATTAATTATACACATGGTGTATTTTATACATTTAGGGAAGCTTGATTGCTTTCTTGTGAGACGCACAATTGCTGCATAATACCCTCAACAAATAAAGTGATACAATTAATATACAGCGGTTATGTGGAGACACTTATGAGAATGTTTTGTAATTTTTACGTGGACTGCAGTGGTGAACATACAGCAGAGTCATTCAGTACTCGATCTTGTTGTACAGGTTGTATAAAGGTAACGCTGGCAGGTTGCTCCCCGGGTAGTACAGGGGCGTCGGAAAGGCGATAGACCGGGGAACCGGGACGCGCAGTAAGGAGTTATCTCTGAAAACCAGCGGCATCCCCACTAGTGTCTGTGCGGAGGCGTGGGCCATGTTGGCCGCCTCCAGTTCAGCTGATAGCTGCCGTTTCCATTTGTTCCTCCTGTTCTGAAACCACGTCTTGACCTGAGTCTCCGTCAGTTGCAGGCTGGACGCTAAGCAGGCCCGCTCCGAGCTGCTCAGGTAGCGCTTCATGTCGAAGGTGGACTCCAGCTGGTACACCTGACTCCGGGAGAAAACCGTGCGCGTCTTCTTCTTGGCCGAGCTGCTCTGCTTGTCCGCCCCGTCCGTCTGTCTCTCCTCGGAGGACAGAGGAGACATTTGGTGGCACGGCCTCTCCCGCTCCTCCTTGTAGTCCTGCAGCTGCGGCAGGTGCGGCCGCCGCGCCAGCCCGTCGCTTCCGGACAGGAGTCCTTTGGCGGGACCTGAAGGCAAGCAGGAGGAGAAGGAGCAGGTGAATATCACAACTGACAGGTTCATCTATGTTTGAAGCATTGGAGAAAAATCATTTCACAAATTTTCGACATACTCAGTTTGAGAGTTCGTCAAGTGTGAACTCTGACTCCCTAAATCGACTGCTGAAAGCCGGTGACTTTTTAAATAAACAATTCAGCACGAGTGTACAGTAAGCTATTAATTAAATCCAGCTCTATTTAACGCTCAATTGACGACGTGTAGTGCAGCCATTTTAGAAACATGTTTCATCAATTAGCAGGCTCAATTAAATTTGAAATGAGAGGAAAGACACAGGGCTAATTATTCGACCTTCCACTCTTCCGCTGCTGCTGAAATGATAGTCTGCACATGACAAACAAGTGGAGGTGGATGAGCAGCATGTGAGTGTTACAGTCACAAACACAAGCTAATGAAATGTGAGCTGAAGTACAAACAAAAACATTAAACTAGAGGCCTGCTTACTATAAGAATATGAACTAATCCGGATTACTTTTATAGAATATGCTGAATAAAAAATATTTTAAAATGTAAATATGTGTAATGATATTTTAATTTAAAGGTAGAATAAGAAGGATTTGTCCGAGGTGAAAGACAGTGTAGTGTTGAGTCTCCCTCCCAGAACGTCAAATACTGACGTTTTTGTCCCGAAAACAGAAAAATAACGAGAAAATAAAGGAAACACAGGCAGGGGGCTGCAGAATCTGTGCAGATACTGACACCACCACACACTTATAGTTGGTCATAAGTGATGATTAAAAATGATTATGTTTATGAGTCTATAGGTTGTTTTTCTTTTATGAAAATGTTCCAAATTATGCCTTTAATTACTCTTTTATAACCCTTTAACAATTGGTTTCTTCCTCTTTTCTGAAATAATACCACTAATAATATTCTAATAATAATAATGATAATAATAATTTTAATAATAATAATAACAATAATAATGATAATAATGATAAATAAGCCTCACCTAAACATGAGAAGTTGTGGGGTTGGTGCTGGCTGCATGGCTCGCTGTGACCCGTGTCGGAGCAGAAGCAGTCTGCTGAGTCCTCCCCGCCGCTGCACTCGTCCTCGGAGGACACCGACAGCGAGCGCCTCCGCGGCGGCGGCGGCGGTGGCCCCTTGGAGAGCTCTTTGGTCCCGGAGCGCGGCGCATCGGACGGCGTGCCTAAAATCGACTGGATGGTAAAGCTGGAAATCGGGCCCGACGAGCACTTGCTCCCGCTGTCTTCTGCGCTACTCATTCTCGCTTCATAACAGTATTGAAGTATTGACTGAATCTGTCTGTCCCCTTCTTGTATTCCGTTATTGGTTTCTACACGATTGGTGCGTAAAAAAAATACGAAAGCGGCTTTTTGTCTTCTTCCTTTTTTCTCTCCCCCCTATAGCCGGTTTAATTGTGGAGTTTTAACATTGAAGGAGTTTGTAGGTGTTTTTTCTAGAGCTCGGGGAACATGAGTGTATTCCTGGTCCTCCTCCTCACGCTCTGGATCAGAGGCAGCAAGGTTGCGTTGCTTCATTTGCATGTAGGTAAGCTCCTCCTGGGCCAATCGCTGCCTCCGACATAAGCCCGGAAATTTCAAACTCCTGTCAAGGTTTTGAGACGGGATGAGAAGAGCGAGAGAGCCGAAAAAGACGAGCAGTGCTCATTTCTGCAGTTAAGTTGCAGTCAGGACAGTGCAAGTAATGTTTAAACCGAAAATAACTCAGGAAAACTGCAAACTTTACTTTTTATTAATGCAATATGGTTAAATATGGGTTTTGGGGAAAAAGCACCAAATTGTTATGTGTCATTAAGAAAATTTGTTTAGATTAATTACAAATAGGCTATAATTTAAAGCTACTACAAGGAGTTTTTGCCCGCTTATTATAAGTCATAATTTGATTATGATGTCTCTACTGTGAAAGGAGACCATCCAAGAAGATTGGTTATTTCTGGGTGGATATTCTTCATGGTTGCCACCAGGTCGGATTCTCATTGAAATCAGAACAAGCAACATTTACGTCAAAGTAACAATGAGTAGTAGCCAGTTAAAAAGAAGCAGGAGATTTTTATTTAGATCATTCTATTTTTAACGTTATTTTTGTGGTTATTATGCTTTTGCCCGCAGGGGCTTCCAAAATAAACAAAATCTGAAAAGTGCTAGTAGCCACTTTAAATAAATCAACATTTTTGCTATATCTTTTCTTTAGAGAGTGTTATGTGGCTTACAAACAGAAAAAACAAGCATTGTTTCAATAATCCTACATGCAACAAGCAGGAAAAGTATCAGTCACCTGAGGATGACCTCATGCAAGACCTGTCATGTCTTTTTTTTCTATTATCCCGTGCATGCTAAATTGGTCGGGGTGACGGTAACACGCACGCAGCCTTGGAACTAATACAGAGGCCTAACTCATTTTTCCTGAAAATAATAAACTCATTCCGCGTCCATTATCTGCGATTAAGAATTAATTTGATCATTACTGAGCTAATCTGCCTCGTGATGACCGCGCGTGGAGTGGAGGCCGGCTAATTGATTGACTAATTGATTGGAGGTGGTGGGGGCTGAGGACGTGCACGCGTAGTGTGTGTTTGGTGTAAGAGGAGGGGGGCGCTTCCCAACAACGCCCTCCTCCCACCTTCACCACCACCCATGCTGTGTGTGTGTGTGTGTGTGTGTGTGTGTCTGCGGGACAGCTGCGGGGCTTGAGCTGGCGGTTCGGGCACATTATCCCCCTTTTACTGCTTTGTAAGGGAGCCCCAGACACATTACAAATGGTCAGCTTTAATCATCATGTCAGCGCCCTTCCCGGTAGCCACACAACCGGCATTCGGTGTTAAGACAGGCTGGAAGACGGCGAGTATTGGGCGCTGATTTTGGTGCTGCTGCTGCTGCTGATGCCTCTGTCGTCACCACCATCATCATAGCACCCAGACAGAAGCATCTGGATCCACGCGTAAATATCGTCAACATGGCAGCGGGGCCAGCAGCTGCTTAACGATCTTAACAAAACGCTTGCGCAGGGGAGGCTTTACTGAAGGGGGGCAAATATATGAGGGCAGTCCGGGCGGATGCTGGATTTATGGTGGTTACACATAAGGCGTGAAATCTGCAATGACAGTTAAATGGGTTTATTTTATATGCCGCTCTTTTCAAACAAAGACCTTTGTCAGTGCGGCCGCCTTCATCACTTTCAGACGACTTTTGCAAAGTGAGATTAGTTCATCACAGAGATAGTGGACATAAGAGGCCGCCATTGTGCCGCGCAGAGTGAATTACACGCTGTTTTTATGTCAGAGTTGGCGTTTACAGGCCCGAGCTGTGTAGTTCCCCTCTATTAGTATGGAAATGTCCATCCCTTACCCGTGTTTCTGCGTCTCACCTTCATCTGGCGAGGCCCCAAACAGCAACAGCAAGGCGCGGGCTCTATCTGAGTTCGTGCTCTATCACAATGATAGGTGGCGTATGGCCGCCCTACCGCAATAACAGAACAAGATCTTTAGCAGGAGAGAAAGGTCTGAGAAAGACAGATGAAGTTATGAGGCGCTTTGATCTGGGAATCAAGCTTCGATAAATATTAAACAAAGACCCTTTACACGTGTGTATTATGATATATGGCGTGTCCAACTCTAGAATAAGGAAATTACCAGAGAAAATGATATCAATAAATTTTCTAAGTATAAACGTTGATTATGTTTCGATTTTCATTCAAGAAAGCGGGGCCTGCTCTTTTTTCAGGAGGCGTGTGTGTGTGTGTGTGTGTGTGTGTATGAGAGAGAGAGGGAGAAAGAGAGAGAGAGTTGTAAACGCAAGCAGAGCGCCCGAGCCCTGGAGGTGTACAATTTATGTAATCTGAGTGTGGAAATGAACTGGGTAATTTATTGGAAAACACAAAGTCAGGAAGATTGGATCAGTACAGCCTATCCACAGGCTCCTATCCATCAAGTTCCAATTAACAACCTAACCATTGAGTTTTAATGGCTTTCCAATCTACTGCCCTGATAGACTCATCAATTCCTCGGGGAGAAATTAAGAAAATCGACCGCCCCTCGGCGTTTCACTGTCATTCTTCACAGCAACTATATGTCAAATTAAAAACACAATTAAAATTTAAACTGTTCCAATCAGACGGTGCCCCGCAACCTATGTTTCACTTAATAGAACTTTGATGAAAATCTGATGCTCGCATTCAATCAGCAAAGCAAATGGGATGGGTTTAAAACAAGATTTCCTCACCAGGAAGTGTCAAAAGAGTTGTTCACACATACGAGATTTGACATGTGGTGCCCAGATCACTTCTGTTTGGCCTCTGATTATGGAAATTCACTGGGATCTCTATTACCCTACCAGCCCTACAAAGCCAAAAATGCAATAACTAGCCTACATATTCAGTCAAAATTTAGTCAAGGTCAAAATATGACTTCTTGACATTTATTTTGCTATACATTTTAATTCCAAAGAAAACAGCATGTCAAAAGTGCAGTTAAAACAAAACAGATCTGAAATAAAACAAGTCAACTGCACAGCTAGCTAAGGCAATACACCTAAATCCTGCTAAAGCTAACTCGAGATATAGCCACAACTGGCCTTGGCTGAAGCCCCATAATGTTAAATAAATTAATAAATATATACATTTCGGTGAACTAACATCTTGGTAAATTACATTATTATCCCACATAAATAAGACAGAAACCAAATTCAGTCAGATGAACAAAAATGAGGGAGCCATCAATGAGAATGTTGTTTGATTTGATTTGTAGAAGGAATAGAAACTTTGCAGGTGATCATTCTCTCAGTGCTGCAGTTGAAATATCACTGATTCACATGGTTTCTAGCTTGGCTGGGAACCCTTTCCAAAACCTCAAGTACACTGTAAAAAATCATACAAGAACTTAGTGGAATCAAATAACTTAGCACAAATACTCAAGTTCTATTTTATCAAATTAATCAAACTTAAAATTTGTAGTATTTTTGTTAGACCTTATAAAAATTAGGTCTTCTATCTTGAAGTCTTTTGACTTGAAATAATGGGTTGAATGAATGTACTGTGCAGAGTTCAATTAACTCATTAAATTAAGTTTCCAAAGAAGCATGATCAGCATATTATCAGACTTCCCAGCTTGCATTGTTTTAGAGTTAAAGACCCTTCTTTTTACAGTTTGAAGAAACCATAGTTTCATGATGAAAACTTGCTTTGTGTCTCCAATACACTTAACATAACTAATTGTTGCTCATTTTCATAACAAAAACACTGCAAACCCCTAAAAAGGTTAGGGCTGACTCGGGTCAGTGCTGGAACAGACTAAATCAAGTTTGTTGTGAGAAATGAAGAACTGGCTTTTCAAACAAAGAAAATGTCAAACTAAATCAAATTTGTTTGTAATGTTTGTCAGTGTGACTAAAGAGTTGTTGCTTCAACTTAATAACTTAAGCTTGGTGAACATGTTTTCTCAAGTACAAATGAATTAATATCAAGTTTATTTGACTAGAAAAGTTTTTTTTTTTTTTTTTTACAGTGTACTCCAGAGAACCTTATTTCATGATCCATATCCAGTAGCTGTTCATTAAACTTCTGCCATGACAGAACCTATTTTGGTTCTTTAAGTAAGGGTTTTAATATCTGTATTCAGCTTTAACAAATTTCAATAATCCAACACACATGCGAACAGATGCCAGTGGCTTCAGAGAGAGGAGGCTAACGTTACGCAAGGTGGTCGGGCCACTTGTGTGTTTCCAAACTGGCACTAAAACCTATGATAGGGCGTAAAATTACCCATTCAGCTCTCCATTTTAATGTAATCCACTGAGCGCAGTCCCCGGTCACGTCCGTTTGCCCCCGTCCCTGCAAATGTACTTTATCTGATTTTGGCCCCGCTCGCTTTTCTCCTTTACATAAAGATGTCGCACAAATGGAAATTATCGAGTGGTAATTTTTTCAATTTATGCGCGCAAATCAAGGTCATACGCTGAACGTTGCTCTTTACTTGACGCAATATGATGCAGACGTTTACGGATCGATATGTGCCAGAGGAATAATGCCATACCAATCTATTAATTTGCAGTAATGGGGCCGTGTTGAGTGTGCATGGTAGGTACACGTCAATACTTGGATGATCTGACGATATTTGAATGAACCCTTTGTCTCTGGATGAGGTCATCATATAGAGATTATTGCTGACTGATTCATTTCCAATAACTGGCCCGCAGATGGAAACAGAAAATGACCTTTGAGACAAAAGTCTGATGTGCCTCAGTTGATTTTCACACAA
Source organism: Lutjanus campechanus (assembly GCA_027495735.1). Lineage (NCBI taxonomy): Eukaryota > Metazoa > Chordata > Actinopteri > Lutjaniformes > Lutjanidae > Lutjanus > Lutjanus campechanus. The sequence goes on along the minus strand of JAJHUR010093721.1, from coordinate 61,658 downwards.
TGTGATGATTCTTGACAATTTTCTTTATGGTAATATTTTTCAAGTTTGAGTAATCCAAGCCCAACATTGTGTATAAGAAGTTTTTATGAAGTTTACTGCAGGCAGATTGAACCTTTAGATACTCTTGAAAGTCTTCTTTTTTTTTTTTTTATAAAAGGGACCGTGCAGGAGCAGGTTGTTTCTCTATCTGGACTCTGGTCACAGTCTGAAGGTGGATTTTACTCATTCCAAAGTGTAGAAATGTTGAAATATTCCTTTGTTTAATTAATACACTCCATGGTTGTGAAAATTTTATCGCTGTTTTTTAATTACTGATCATTGGTGTTTATTGTGCTTGCGCCCAGTTCAAGCTGAGGCTAACAGGAGTGTTCACTCCCTCCCATCAGAGCCTCCTCCCCCCGGATCTGCATCGCTCTCCTGTAACTTTATACAACCAGACGATTTTTTTTTAAGTAAAACAAAATTAAAAATAAACAAATAAATACAATACAATACAATACAATACAATAACAATGTATTTACACTTAAAGGCTCAAGTCCAGTCTCGGGATTGTGTCTAAGCTGGATCCTGTTCATGAAAATACCTAAATACCTATATACCTAAACGTAATTCTGTTTTTTTCCCCCCATAAGATTAAAAGTAATACCATCACCATGGGTAGAGACAGCCTGTATCATATTATATTCAAATTATAGTGTCGTATATTTTCTCCAATCACGCCATATCTGGAAGCTGGAATTCAAATCTCTCCACATTCGAAGTTTTGACTCCTTGTCAAGAAAAATGTTAAAGCGGGTTAATTTGCATGGAAATAAACATTGACTGTATTCTAAAAAAAATCTTTTTACACCTTTAAGTGTATTATTTAATTAGCTTGCATACAATCTTAGTCATGTAGTTGAGGCAGTCGCATGGGGTGTCCAGTGACACCTGTAGGGGCATTTGTGTTACAAAGTACCAGTTTAAAATATGTATCTGTAATTTTTAATTATAGGCGTTTTCTTTTTTTTTAATTTTAAAGATGAGCAATTATTTTAGGTTATTATGATGCAACATCAGCTTTAACAGTGGAGACAATGAGATGTCATTGTAGAGATGTTTAAAAAAATAAACAAAAAACATAAGACTAAGGATAGAGTTTTTATATAAAATGTTTTTATATCCTAAAACAAGTATCATACCTGACTACTTAAATCACAAGTGATCCAGAGAGATGGGGAGGTTTCCTCGTAAAGTAGTAAAAAAAATTAAAATACGTAAAGAAATAAAAAATGGCCTAAAATAAATTGAAAAGAACAGAAAAATAAAATAGAATGACTTAACAATAAATCTGACGGCTTGCTGCAACAAAAAAAGAAGTGGAGATACACAGATCCTGACATCCTGCCACCTCACAATGAACACTACACTACACACACACACGTGCACACAGACGTACACACAAGTCCACGAGAGAGAGAAAAAACGTTAAGAGACAGCAGCTCACTCTCAGGGAGTAATGTCCTCTTCTGAATACATTACCCGTAATTTTGGCAAGATGGTGGCAATTACGCATCTAATTGACCGAGCCACTTTTTATGTAAAATAACGTTTTTAAAGTGCATAACACTAAGATGATTATAGAAACCCACCTGCCCAAGCTACAAGTGTGTGTGTGTGTGTGTGTGTGTGTGTGTGTGTGTGTGTGTGTTTCCACGTTTTCCAGAACAGAGATGAATTTAGGTTATCGTCTATTTTTTTTTTTTTGTTTGTTTGTTTTGTTTTTTTTGTCTCTTGGTGCATAAAACAATTCTGAAAAAACAGAATAAAATTTAAAAAAAAAGAAAAAAAAAATGCTAGTTACTTATAAACTGGCTCAATTGAACCTGCTCTGAGATTTTCTAATCCATCAGAAATCATACAAAAATATCCTAAAATGTAAGGAATATTCTCCATTTATTTCACAACATGGTTCAGCAATACAATATCAAAACGTTGTTTTTACTGTACAAAGGAGAAGCCGCAAGTGACAGCTCCTCTCCCCGTGTCTCATTAAATATATACATTTACATATTTTTTTACACCAGTGTATCGATATCCTGTTCAAAAACACAAAGTAGATTAATAAGAGACATTGGAGCTCACACTTGTGCTTGAAGGACGTGTCCATGTGGAGAGGACAAAAGTGAGAATCACTAAAACTAAACATAAAGCTACATGGGTATTTTACAGTTGAGAGTGTCTTGATTGTCCCGTCAAGCATGTTAAAAAGCAAAAAAAAAGGGAGGAAATTACAACAAAACCTTGTCAATATTCCACCGTGAATAAAGATGACAAAATGTTTCCCGTTCAGTGGATTCACAGCAGCACACCGTCAGTGTATTGCACATCATCATGTAATAATCAGTTATGGAAATGTAGATTAAATCAAATAATAGGTGTTAAATGATCAACAGGCCGCCATTTTTTTGTAAACAAGATAATTTTTTTGTACATCAAACAGAGATGGCCTGTCCAACAGTCATGATGTAAAGATATAATAAAAGACACTCATCAGGCAGTGTAAGCAGGTGGACTCCTGAGGTGATAATTACATGTAATAATAATAATAATAATAATAATAATAATAATAATAATAATATAAAACATGGTATTTGAATTGTCGGATCACGTGAAAACGTACCCTTATGGAAAATGACACAATATATTTGCCAAAATAGGTCCATGTAGCCTGACAGTGTCTCTTTTCTTTCTTTTTTTCTGTTTCTTCATTCAGTCAGTTGTACAAAAATATTAAGTCTTTTTTAATTTTTCGGATGAAAATAAACACCAACTTGTGCCGCTTTTTCTTTCAGACCGGTCTGAGCAGCGGCACGGATGTGACGATGGGATGGGAGTAGTAGACGCCCGGGTGCGGGAAGGTGAGCAGCGGCTGGCTCGCGGGCACGTTGGCGGCGGCGCCTGCGCTCTCCGAGGCCGAGTTCTCATGGTAGAGGATGGGGACCCGGACTATCCTCTGCGCCGCGGCGTGGCTCAGGTTGGCGGCCTCCAGCTCCGCCGCCAGCTGCCGTTTCCACTTGTTCCTCCGGTTCTGGAACCAGATCTTCACCTGGGTCTCTGTCAGGTGAAGGGACGCCGCCAGGCCGGCTCGCTCCGAGCTGCTCAGGTAGCGCTTCATGTCAAAGGTGGACTCCAGCTGGAACACCTGGCTCCGCGAGAAAACCGTGCGCGTCTTCTTCTTGCGGCACGGCTTCTTGTCGTCGTCCCTCTTCTTCCACTCCTCCAGTTCGTCTTTTTTGGCTTCTTCCGTGTCGCTCTCCTCCAGGATGATCTCGTCGCCGCTTTTATTGTTGTGCTCGTCGTCCTCGTCGTCGTCTTTGGCGTCTGGCTCGGATTTGAGGACCAGGTCCGGCGAGTCTCTGTCTGTGCCCGAGGTTGGAGAGGAGTCTCTGGCTCCTGGTTTCTCGGGTACTGGAATGGGGACAAAGGGAGATGTGGTCATAAACACTGGGGCCTGATACTCTTTGGGGGTTTATTATTACAGCCTGTTGATACTGGCCAGCCAGTGGGCTCTGGGAAAACTAAAATGGTTAATAAGCTAGTGCCAAAAAAAAATATGGCGTGTGCCATAAACATAAACCATTTTTAGAGCTAGCATATAGGTGACAACAATGTGATCAAATATTTTCGAATTATTAATTTAAGTCACTAAAAAGAACACTTTAAATAGACTAAAGAAATAAAATATTAAAATATGTAGGCCTGCTTAATTTCTTAGCTTTATTTCAACAAATAAGCTCTCCCAATTAAACAAGCTTTCTTTTTCTTTGCATGGACGCACGATAGTGCTGTCCATATCAGCGTGTTTTGAATCCCACATGAATAAATCACAGAAACAGGCAGGTAAAAGCGCTGTCAGTGACCGAGCCTCTGGGGTAAGATGTTCATAGTGAGCAGCTCCAATAGACAAATCAAAAGCACGCCGCGCATCGTCACCCTCATCCGATGATTTGATGATGTCTACTTCATTTTATGCTCAGTGTGTCACTTTATTGATCTATTATCGCGCGTCGTGGCATAACAAAATAGGCCTTCATAGAGGACAAGGCGTCAAATCACTGTGTGCTCCGTGGTGTTGTAAAGACAAGGCGTATCATATTATTTTATATTACTAAAACGCACAAAATACACTTTTATAACTAACTTTCTGGGGAGGAAGTGCAATGACTGGTTGCTGACAAGATATTAGGCAATTATAAGTCACATAACGCACTGGGGACATGGTCCTGGAAGTTGTATGTTGTTTCTCCGCTCTGTTTTAATGATTAAGAGGAAAAACTCCAAAATCAACACGGAATTCAAAGGCGAAAAGTGTCTTAGTTGCTCGCTAGTAAGTGTTACTCTCTCAACGCCATAATATACAATAAATGTTGTTGTTTTCTGTCAGTCAGTCAGTCTTACCTTCGGTTCTGTGTAGGTGGGCGGATGAGCTGATGGCGTAGGGGTACCACCACGCCGAGGTGCGCTCCAGGTAGTGAGCCGGTAGACTGAACCTCTGTGTGGGCAGGTCAAAGCGAGGAAAGTTGAAGTCCCCGACCTGAGAGAGGGAAAATCCTCCCTCCAAGGCCGCCTTGGTGGCAGCCAGCACGGGCTTTGGTTTGGACGGTTTGCTATCACAGTTCAGCAGGTTCTTAATGAAGAAAGGAGAGTCCTTGGCCGGAGCGCACGTCTCTTGCGTTGTCTCTGGCATCGCTGTGGCTGTGGTCTGAACGCAGAGGACCACGGAAACAGGAATTCAGACTTACAGTCTGTCGATATCCCGGCTGAGAGGCGTCCCTGTTTAATCTTCTTCTTCTTCAGTGATTTAACGCGAAGGAGACTCGATTTCACACCCGGAGGAGAGCGCGTCAAAACACACGTCCGTCTAAGCTAGAAAAATAATAAAATAAAATGTTTGAGGGGTGAAAAAAAAAGTATAAACATGGAGATGTCTCATTCCGGGCTCTTTCGTCAAAACGCAAACTGTGTCCACCGTGTCAGTCAGTCTGGCGTCTGATGCTAATGATGAAATAAAAATGTCATCCAAGTTAAATGCGGAAAGTATAGGCGATTGGGCATGTACAATGGCAAATGGGATTAAGGGAGAGACGGTGAGGAGAGAGAGAGAGAGAGCGTGTGAGTGAGAGAGAGAGAGAGGGTGTGTGTCTCTCTGTGTGTGTGCGTGTGTGTGAGAGAGAGAGAGAGAGAGAGAGCATCCTGCCCCCCCTCTCTCTCCATGTGTGCTCTGGCTGCTGCAGGCTGTGTGTGCTCGCCTGTTATTGGTCTCATACAGTCCAATTAGGCAGCAAATGAACACAGGGCTGTTAGCGCCAAAAAGGAAGGTTTGGGATAAGCGCCGTCAGATCACACAACTAACACTACAGTCAGACAGATTTACTGCACAACGTTACTCATAATCTAGCGTTTTTATATTGTGATAATTTTTTAACCAATTTCACTCAGCCTGTAGGTGTCCAGTGGATTCATTTTTAAAAAATGGTTATTTATGATAGATAGATTTTAGAACTTGTTGTATACATATTTATCTTCTAAACTAATCACTAAAAACAATTTATTTCACATTTAATTTTTTTAAGCCTGTAGTCTGTAGGCCCATACCGTAAGCTATGAGAGAACTTTCGTATTTTGTTGACTTAGAGGCCTCCTGTGTACAAAAGTGACAGTCTTTTCACCATGATAACCACAAAATATAAGGTCAAAAATAAAGCTGCCTAAATAAATAAAATCTCTCACTTTAACTTTGTCTGGGAAAATGTAAACACGGGCTTGTTTCATCTAATTTCAAGGAGAATCAGACCAGGTGGCGACATTAAGAGTAACCATATCAGTAATACATTGAGATTGTTTCACAAGCAGTTTAAAACTCCTTTAAGTATCTTTAAAATGCACCAAAGGCCCAAATGAGATGCTTTTATAAATAAATTCAGTTCAAACAGATGAAAACAAAGCAGATGATTAACAAGCCATCTAACAGCTATCCAATAACATATAATACGTCTAACGTCATGCAAACTCGTAAAATAACAGTAATACCAACTTAAATAGTCCAAAAGTCTCGGAATCACGTGCATTTTTTATTTTTTGTATTAATAAAGCCCCTCTTTTCTTATGCAGAATCATTAAGATCGTCATCCTAACTTGACAAACCATAATTAAAGAGACTATGGTCACCACGGCAGCAGTCAAATCGTCAAATAGTCCCTAAATTTTTGGCTCTCAGACACGATCAGAAAAAGGCCTGAGATCAGGCTGCTGCAGCTACTCAACGTGTCACCAACGGCCGATTAGATTCATATTTCTAATTCATTGATTTTCAGCGAGGACCACTTCCACAATGTCTGCGGGTCGCACTCTCATTTATTCCCCCCCTAATCGATTTGGTTAATTCATCCCTCAGATTGCACTCTTTGTAAATGTGCTATGTATATTCACTCATTGATATTAATTGACTTGTTAAAAAGCAGTCCATTGGTTGGAGGCTGGAGGAGAAGAAGAAGGACGGAGAGACAGCGTCCTCTGTGGGCCAAGAGGAGGAAATGCAGGTGTGTGGACAGAGTGACGTTGTGTTGTTGCTTGTATTAATCTCACTGTGGGGACTCACCTTCAATACCACCAATTTTAAAGTAAAGATCGGCTTATCAAAACGTATCCCTTTAGCCATTAACTAACTTTGACCTTGCTGATACAGGGCCAGGACTCTATTTTACATTTTACTTTGCACTTATGCACCTCTGCACTTCTTTTACAATGTTGCATTTTCCTTGATTTTATGCATTCTACTATATACTCTATTTTTATTTTGAATTTTATTATTATCATTATTTGGTGGATTTTGTTTTCCATGTGTGGATGCATTCTATTATGTTCTCATCTGCATCTTATTTTTACTACTGGGTTTTATTTTATATCTGATTTTACATTAATGTCTTTTTTCAGATGAAGCACTTGGTGCATGTCATTATTTGTTGTAGGGCATTTTGTGCTGTATTTCTTGTATGAACGGTGCTGTATAAAGTTTATTATTATTTTGATTACATGTATGACCTGAGATGCACTAATTTCAGTAATGAATCATCACCTTCCTGTTCCATAAAGACATCCATGTGATCTGCAGCCATAATAGAGGGTGTCAGTGACAAGGTAAAGGGTGCACTGGGTGTCATGGTGCTTCTTTTTCCCTCATCATCTGTAGAGTTCTTACATGCATCAGCATGTTCGTGTCATTAACACGTGTTATTCATTTAGTGAGCTGCTCAAGTAGAGATATCCTCTTACTGCGATGTTATTGCCACCTTTCCTTACATGGTTCATCAGAGGTATCTGATGGCACTCTCAGTCTAAGGTGCAAAATGTGTACATTTGGTTGGAAATTCACATTATTCCTATAAGCATTAGTCAGTATTTGTGAATAAGGACAACAAATTAAACAGGGTAAGAAGGTCTAAAGCAGAGCTTTCAGAAACTCCTACTGGTTGGGATTTCACCCATGTTTTTGCAGGATTTATATTGTTTATATGCTCCAAAATACTACTGAGCACAGAGAAGAAACTGCTACTTATCATTCTGGACAGTGTGTCTTGTTCAGTGATCTTAAAAAATATTTATTTATAAGAACTTGACCTCCTGAACTAAATGTGGGAGGTCAAGATTAGTTCACATCCTGATATCTGATACTTGTTCATAAGTGGACACTAAAGATAATCACGAAGATCCCAGATTTGAACAAAGAATTATTGTTGCATTTTAAGTGTTGAAAATTTTAAAAAAAATATGTGCATTTGTGTATTATATGATAGCTGATGAGTAAAATAAGAAATTCTTGAAAAAAAAGAAAAAATAAATATAGACCCACATGTTTTTTTTCTCAGCCAAGAACCTCTTAAAGGACAGAAAATATACTGGAGTCCCCTCATACATGTCGTAAAGAGAGTCAGTTTCTACCATTAATGGGTGACAAGTGGGTGAGGGTGCTTGACTGTTGAGAGATTTATATAATATTATTTCATATTATATAATACTTACAGATTGTTAGATTAGAGCATAATATATTAACTATTTTACATTTAAAAGTTAAAATATCATTTATTGAATGATTAAACTTTTTTTTTAAATAAATAAATACATGTTTTTTGTATATATCATGATCATTTAAACAAGTTAATCTGGCAGAGTGCCACAGAGTGCTGGGGGTCCCCGGACCCCTATTTGAGTACCACTGATGTATGCAGTATTAAATCACTGACACGTTCAGCACACTTTGCCTATATTAATTCCATACAAACAGGGCAGCATATTTATAGCACCAAGACTTGTGATTTACAGACATTAAGCATTCCACCTATCCTCTACAAAATACATTTTCTTTTTGTCAGAATAAAATACAGGATTGTTCAAGATTATTGTGAATAATTTCAAACATTTAAGTCATAATATTTCAAAAGGAAACAAGGTGGAAGGATGAAGGACATTAAACAAACAGAGAAGCTGATGCCCGATCAAGATCTGTGAGACCAAAATGGTGTGAAATAAATACATATATCATTTGGGAGCTGTTCAGTGCGCAAATATCATTAGTCTCCTCTCTGTACTATTATTATTATTTTAACCCTTGAATAATAGTGACCATTATATCATACTGGCCTGGTTCCCAGGTTGTGTTTTTAAACAGTCAAATGGAGATTGCTGAAAGGTCCAGTAATATTTACACCACAAATATGCTTTACTACTATAAACGCAGTCCAACATGTTTAACTGGGAATAAAAAGAACACAAGCAATGCCAACCCTGAAAATAAACAGTAGAGGCTAAGATCCTGCCGTCTGTACCTTCAAAAATACAGTTCATATTATGCATTGATTAGAAACATGCAGTAGACATTGCCCTGAGGCCATATAGGCCTTCTGAATGCTCCATAAGTCTATTTTTGTTGCTCCTCGGGTAGGTTACTATGACTTTTATATTATTTATTTCAAAGCGCCCAGATATTGATTATTTCACAAGGAAAAATGACAAATGGCAGGAGGGAATGACACGGTCAGCAGGTTCTATTAGAGAAATGATAGTGTTGCTCGTGGTTTGTTAAAAGGTCCAGTTTAGATACTTTATAGGTTTACATCCATCATCGTCTAATGACCTATTTGATGAAAAACACGCGCTCTGGTGACAACGGCCCTGTGCAGCCAACTTCGCTTTGTAATTGCTCCCATATTAAATATAGATTTTTGTTTTGATATCTTGTGAGAATTCCTTTCTGTGGGTCAAAATTGTGATAAAGGACATGGATGCAACGGCACAAGCTTGGAGGGAGAAAACTGTGAGGAAAATGGGAAAAAATAGTTGGCTATAAGATGTTTGATGGGGGAACTGTGAGCCTGTGATTTTGAGTTCTGAGCAGTGGTGGAGGAAGTATTCAGATCCTTTACTTAAGTATCAAAAACAAAGGTAGGTTTCTCAAAATGTAAAATAAATAACCCCCTGTGAGTGTACTATTACAGAGACTGTTCAGATGATTTGAAGTATGGTTGTATGAGGTACTTATCAATAGTCTGTGTATTACCTGCAGTAGGTGCAGGTCAACACGCCCCAAGTTTGGAGAAGCAGAGAGGAGTACCAGGATGAAAGCTAAGCAATGTCCTGCTGTGGACAGGGTCAACAACAAAAGATATTTAGCCATTTAAAAAAGGGTCCACCTTAAAAAAAAATCAGCATCATCTTAAGTGTATTTTATATTTAGAATATTTTCACCGCTTTACCTTGCCATCAGACAGCATTTTCTGATGGGAAATTGCCGTTATGGAAGACAAATATCACTCTATCTAAACCAACCAAAATCCATGTGCGAAATCAGTAATTTTACCTCGCAGGAAATGGATGTTGTTGGTCTACCACTGCCATGATCTGTTATTTTGTGACTTTGGTGTTTTAGTAGGATAGTTCAGATTCGCCACAGTTACACAATAACACAAACAAACTAAGAGATACATAGGTCTATATGAAGTTAATTTTAACTTGATTTGTTTTACTGTTAGCTTCACCTGTACCACTACATCAAGTAGCAGAGCAAAAAGTATATTTGCCTCTGAAATGCATCGGAGTAGAAACATAAAGTGGCATGAAATGGAAAAACTCAAAACTGTACGTAAGTACAGTACTTTCCAACACTGGTTTGAGCTTATGAGTCTTTGTACTCATTTAGGAATCAGTGACACTGAAGACATAACATCAAAAATATCAGATTTTAAGTTTGGATAGTCTAATAAAGTATGCAAACTAGCACTTGGTAAACAAAGTCCCCCATGAGTCCATGACTTTGCTCTATAATCACTAGGAGCCTATATAAACAGAAGAACCGATACCGATTGCATCACTAGAGGGTCTACAAGAGGAGATTGCACAGTTCCGTTGCAGAAAAGTGCCTTGGTCCAGTCAGCCTGGTCTGTCAGAGACTCAAGAGAGTGAAAAACAATCCCAAACCATCATCAGACGACTAAACACTTACAGATCTTAGCCAATTAAAACACAGTATTCATGATTCTCCAAATCCACAATTTAGATTGGATTTTAGGGTCACAGATCAATTAGATTCAATTAGATTCTATTTCTATTTTTCAATTTAAACTTGTTTTTTTGCACTTACGTTTATGTTATGGTTAGACTATTGAGTTTTGATTGGTAAAGATCAATATGCCCTGACAACTGTCATTTACATTTTCAAATTCAAATTTTTTAAAATGATCTATATGGTATCCAGTGATATTATGGCCAGGGAATTACACTGTATCACTGTATCAGTGTTTTTTTTTTTTACTTCAGGTGTGCCAGAGTCTGCCTTTTTATTCTAATTTTCAAATTAATATTGAAATTGTGACACCCCTAATTGTATATGTCCTGCTTGTTTGCATATGTCTCTAATGCCTTACTGTTTTTAACAACTGGGGGGGGGGGGGTTTCCTGTCTTTAAACTGCATGTCCTGTTTTGCTTTTGCTTTTTGGAAGTCTTGAACACACTGGCCAGGGACCATAGATTAAAAAAAAAAAAATAGCCTTTGGGTTAATTCAGGCATTTTTTACCAAGTGCACCCATCAGTTTGCACTGCAACTCTCTAAATAAACTAAACTAAATGAAACTATTTCAGCCTATTTTAATAATAATATGTAGCATTCATCACATTCAGCTGTATTACTAACCTCTGTTATGACACACTTAAAATAGTGTAATACAATGATGAATCCAAAATGACTCAGCTGATTCAGGTAAATGAGGATGTCAGTTGATGAAACACTATCCATGCATGAAACCTCTCAGAACACATTGTTTTCATTTGGTATGAGGAATTGAAACCGAGAATTTGCACAGAGTCCTGTTGGACAACAAGCTCTGTGTCAAACTGCCTCCACAGAGACAACAGCACTTATCACCGTAACCTGTCCACCCTGTGTCCTTCTTGCACTTTTAACTGGGCACTCCTGTTGGGACGAGCCATTAAACCAACGAAGGCCACACGGAGATTGCTTAGATTTAAGTATTGCTTTTAACTTGAAAGGGAATTGGTGGCCCTCCACTGACCCGGCAAGCTTTAATTGGGATTGTGCGAGTATTGATTGTAAGTGGCCAGGCGAATCTTGAATTACAGCCTGATTAGCTTTTACTCGGCCCCTTGCACCAGCCAGTCGAAGGAGCTCAATGTCATCCAGGTTGGAACACTTCAGCTGCCACTTGACTACGCAGGGACTCTTGTTACTTCCTGCGTAAACAGGAAACAACATGTATTTAAGAATGAGAATGACAGATGCACTTTAGTCACAGGGCTGTAATATTCCCTTAGTGCAGATCACTTCCTTTTAGAAATAATCTGAAAATATGTCGCTTAGCATGTACCTTATGAGTAGATATAGAACCGTAGGAGGTGTATTCTCCTTTTTATCTCTCCTGCTCTCATTTTATCCACATTTTATCACTCCATCTCTTCCTTTATTGTTTCCCAGCAGAGATGATGACCTCTGTAAGGTTCAGATGGAAACAGTCATAGGAGCGATGTAGCCCTTTTTCTCTATTATGAGCAGCTTCGTCCGAACCCTGCAGGCACCCGGCCTCAATATCCACCCTCTGTACCTCCAAAAAACTCTGCCCCTTGGATCGTCAGATTTTTACCCAGCCTGCCTGTATGTGTCATTACAACTCGATAATCTGGAGAGGGCAACAGAAAAGTTCTCATCAGTGTCAGCCTGAGATATAGATATGGGCCGGGTAACAAATGGCCAAATGCACAGGCAGCAGAGCAGACCATCAATAAAGCAATTTCTTGTGTCATAACAGCCGCGCTTTTCCTAAAGCCAACCTTTCAAAACTTTTCCCTCTGCAAATCGCTGCAGCCCCACCATTAGAGTCCTGCCTTGTGAATTTAATGGATTCCGTACAAACAATATTCCACCATAATGGAAAAGGTTGAAGTCACTGAAGACAGATGAAGTCATAAACACGTATAATTGAGAATCAAAGACCGATAAATTTTAAACTGCTATCCATTTTCTCTTTTTAGATGATGATCTATGTCAGCGCAGCTGCAGGAAAATGGAAGAGATTATGGGGGAAAATTATAACAATAAATTTTCTAAACATACACCTTGATTATGCTTCGATTTTTTGGAGGGGTAGAGGGCGAGGGAGGGGGGTTAGAAAGAAGGCTGGGATCGCTGAAAGCTTGCTGGCTAAATGGCACCATAAAATAGGTTCCCTGCTCTTTTGCCTGCAGAGCGTAGGCATGCCTGGAGGTGTGATCCCCCCCCCCCTCCTAAATGGGGGAAATGAATTGTGTAATTTATTGCAAACGTGCACACAGTGAGATTAGATCAGCATATCCCATCAAAGGAACAACAATCAATCAGCCTCTAGTTAACAGCTTGAAACACATAAACCAGGGCACCTAATGGCTTTCCAATTTAACAGATTGATAGACTTATCCGGTCCTAGGGGATGAATTAAGAAAACCGGGTACTTTCACACAGGCACTGGCACTTTTGACAGGACCTTTTCCCCTCTCTACCGTACTTACCATCTTTACTCCTGAATATAGAGATAAGGTTAACCTGAAAATAAAGAGGAAGTCAGTTTTCCCTCTTTTCTTTTTTTCCCTTTCTGTTTGAGAAAGCACTCCACAGCTGATTTGTTATTCAGATGAGGCGGGAGTGGAAGTGTGTCAGATGTGGAGAATGGGCTCATTTTAATGACCTGATTATCGCGGGTCATTTGGAACTGTGAAATCAAGGGAGCTATTCAAAGCCACTTAACAATATCTAAATGTGACCCAGGCGACCCATTCAACCGAGAATGTAGTTTTTTAAAAAAGGAACTTGTTTGTTTCATATCTTATTACTCACATCATTGATTCATGTAAACCCATCAGCAAAAGAAAATTAAAGGAGCAGTGTCACATTTTGGTAAATACACTTATTCTCATTCTTGCTGAGAGTTAGATTGATACCACTTTCATGTCTGCATGGTAAATATGTACCTGGAGCAAGCAGTTGGTTAGCTTAGCTTAGCATAAATACTGGAAACGGGGATATAGCTATTCTGACCTATGTCTAAAGGTAAAAACTGAGCACAGATTAGCAGGTTATATCTTAAGTATTTAATATCTACAAAAATTAACGTGTAAAAGCCACAATTCATTCAGTTTTATAGGGGATTATGTACTGGACTAGAGTGCTGCCATGATGACATATTTTTGTAGGCCAACCTGGAAGTTAGCATTGCTCTGGTTCCTTCTGCAAAAAGCCAATAGCATATTTCCACTGGATTTTGGATTACTGCAGAAAATAAGCTCTGTGGTGAACAAAAGTTTATGATACTTTTTGTTCAGCAAGATAATCTTAACAAATGAACACCATTTATATGATTTTTTTTTTATGAGAGAAAAAAAGCTAACGTTAGGCTATAAACAAACTACACCACAGCTGCATAACCCAATGTCACCACCACTAAGAGAAGAGTGTTCAGCACAATAATCTTTAATGTCTGAAAATAACTAAAAACCCATTCAAAAACCCCACTGACTTCAAGACGAGGGAACTGGACGTACTATTATGCTAACTCATTTCCGTATTTTAGGAAATGAGACATCGTCTGCATATTACACCCCATAAAATTTTCATTTCTACACTTTGGTTTTGGTGGCTTTTAAACAAAGATATAAGGTGCTAATTTTTTAGCTTTAGAGGTGCTGGTAGACAGATATGTACGTACATCAATTGTAGGTTCAGCAGCTTCCTAATATCAGTAGACAAGAGGTTAGTACTTGTAGAAATGAATTTTAACACCAAATCTTAAACTAAATACACCATCATATGCATAAAATCTGACTTTTAAACATTTACGTTTTTATGTAACCAGGACAGTGGCGATAAATAACACTGCTGTCTAATGGTTGGAGGTTTAAACAACACAAAATTAACCATCATCACAAATCTTTGCATGTATCACATAATCACTTAAAGTGTTCCTGAGAACTGATACAGTATCACAAAACATAATATCACAATACTCGTGTATCGATATTTTCTTAAACCTCTGGTGTGTAATACAGCAGCTATGTCTCATGGAAATTTTGCTCTCCTCCTCTGCATTTTAAATTTTTAATAAACCAGCAGTTATTTTAGTCATTACCTCACACTTAAAGGAACTAATTACCACAATCCTGCAAAAAGCCCACAGTTGTTTTTTATGCGCACGCTCCTGCCCGCGGCAAAGTTTAAACCATAGACCTCCGCAATATTTGTGTTGCAGTCCTTTAGTCAGCGGCTAATGAATTGAACTGAACAGAACAAAATGATTTAAATCAATAAAGTGATATGAAATTTCTACAGCAGGCGCCAAATACCAGCCTCAAAGAAACACACTCAAATAGGTTAACTGGCACAACTGTCCTCTAAAGAGCT